>FIZR01001017.1:0-49329 GCA_900060175.1 Ferrisia virgata | reverse complement strand
AATTACCCAAATGGTATTCCATGTCCCAGGCCCTTAGCCAGCCTTCGTTTCTAGGACATATTCGCTAGTTTCTAGGCATGATTTTTCGTATCTTTGAAGGTCTTCCTCGGTTAAAAAAAATGCTGAAAAAAATATATGTTACAGGTATGGGCCTATTGCATAACATATTTTTTTTTCGTCGTTTCAGGTCTAGAACAACATGTAGATATTTGGTTTTGAAATTTGGAAGTGCAAAAATTTTTTTTAATTTTAGGGAGGACCGTTGAGATTTGGTCTATCATCCTCGCAAGTTTTAAAAAATTCGATTGAAAATTAAAGGATATAAACATTTATAAGCTCAACTCGTTTTACGATGACGAAGTGATAACATAAAGAATTTTGAAAATTTGCTTAGTATTTTTTTCTTTATATTTAAATTTTCTTTCAAGATGCTGGTAGTCTGGATTTTAATAGTCCACTATTGACGGTCAACTTTTTAACAGTTCACGGTTACCTACCAACGGTTGATGGTCCATTGCTGACGGTCATCTTTTGGTAGTAAATTTGATTACATGAATTTGTAGAATGCGCTATCACACACCTCTCGATATTAGACAACAAAATCGTAAACAATAAAATTTTCAAACGCTAATGTGCCATCAAAGTTTTGACAGTGTTAATGATCCGCGTTATAATCGAGATTATCAACTTCACATCTTCTAGAAACTTTCTACAATATTATCAGCCCTCTCTCCCTTTTCGATTTCAAATTCCATCTATATGATGTCTGATTTCCCATGTCCTAAACATGGCAATTAATCCTGAAAATTCTAACTTTCAAACCCACTCTCCTACGCATGAGACCTAACCCTTAATCCCAGTTCCAATCCCTTTGACTCCAAACTCTCCATATTCAGCTCACCCTCTTCTATTTTAATTCAACACCTTAAGCCTTCAGATTGTTGTTTCGGTTCCATTCAACTTCATATTATTGGTCACACCGTAATCACTTGCTCAATCCTTCAATTTCAGAGAAATGAACACAAATTTTCTCCTCTCCCAAAAATTCTATTCGATTCATATCTTTTTTCCCAAATGAACTCCTACTCCTCCAGTCTCTTGATTTTTTTCGTGAAATCTACTTATTCGGATTAGTCTCCTGCAACAAGTGGCCTATTTAATGTTTATGCAACCAAAAAATACAAATTTCTTAGACCTCCACAGTCCATACCGTCGATTTTATGAGAGAATAAAGTTTCCATCCGATAATCTTCCATCGTCGACTTTCTGAACTTTGCAAAGATTTTTCAATTCCTCATTTAGTAATGACCACATAATAAGAGATGTGAAGAGGGTGAGAGGGGCAATAGTCACAGCGTACTAGCTAAACTAGCGATGTTAGAAAATGAATTCATATTGTTTAAATAATATTCTCATCGTGATTTTCGAATACAATTTTTCGCATGTTATTATTACCATCTTAGAGCGTCGCGTCGGTCGGCACAACAAAACACACTGCTCGAATCTCACTCTTTCTTCTTGCTCAGCCGGTTGCTGTCTCTGTTGGAAATTTATTCGTTGCAGCAAATTGAACAGAATATGTAGGATTGTAGGTACACGCGTATGCATATTAAGCGCTCTTTTTTTTTTCAACTTCTTCGAGCTTATTTGTTGCGTTAAATTATATTCCTTTCTTATTTTTTTCTTCCTTCTTTATTTATTTTTACGTTAATAAACTAGGTTAGTATTTTCACATCAATTGTGTAGGTATCATACCGCAGTTATAATACACGACATTGCAAAAGTACACCTCTACCTATAGCACAAGGCAACGGGGGCAAACGTGTGTAAAAAGGCATAGAAATGAAATCACCGATGGTATTTACGTATTCTCGCTTTTATCATTTTTTCCCCTTGCATTCGTGTGATGGTACATAATACGGGTATAAACGTGTGTGTGTGTGTGTGTGCGTGTGAGTGAACTAAAGAACAACAAAAACAACTACGAAGACTGAGTAGTGACTGGGTATAACTTTTTTCTTATTTCTCTTTTCAGCGCTTCGTCGAAATTATTAATTTCTCGTGTTTTATATTTTTTCTTTTAATTCACATATCGGTATCGTTTACCTTTTATTTATTATTCGGGTAAAAAGAGTTTATAAGGTAATTAGCGTGGGTAAGAGAATTTTTTTTACATCATGGTCTGTTCGATTCATCGAAGGTACAGTCACGAGAAAATATTTAATTCACAAGAAGTAAAATTGGTAGAAGGAAATGTTGAGTAAAATGGAGTGACTCCTCTTTAACCTCTTTCATTTCGGCAGTGGAATATTTTATGGGGAATTTATTTCAAAAAAAAAAAAAAATACCCATACATTAAGTATTTACCTATTCAATTTGATTTTACGTATGAATAAATTACATATCGACGAAAATTAGTCCAATAATTTCAAAATGTCAAATGGACTGCTTACGAATTTAACCATAACACTTCGTTAAAATTCATCTCACACTGATCCCCTTTCTTGGTTTAGCTCATTCTATAAATCGTGTCGTACGTTACTAGATAGGTCGTCGATAGGTAAGATAGGTAAATGGCACCTACCTACACGTTGAAGTTAAATTGTCTAAAGGTACTTTCGTAGCAGCTATCGTAACATTGTTGTCCGAGCAGCATTTCACGCTAATTGGCCTAATTAGATAATTTATAGTTATTCTTCTTGTTTAGCACGCCGCACTCAGGTGAATGAGTTTAAAAAGAATGGTTAAAAGAAAGATGAAAAAAAAAAAAAAAAACTGTAAAAAGATTCGTCGCGTCGCATCGTCTCGTGAATGGAACAGCAACCGAAACAGAATAATAATAATAAAAAAAAAAAGATATATATTCGAGCGAGAGGAGAAGAAAAAAATCGTTATCTCTTTATTTTCTTAAATTTCACTTCTCTAATTGCTTTTTGAATTAATTTACGAGATTGTTAATTTTGTTTTTACACGGAAACGTAATAAAGCCAATGAGACTGGTTGTCCAAATATCTACGAAAAACAGCCCATCGTGTGTATTGCCCACCAGTTCAACGCGAATAAAACCTTTCCTATTATTCTTAGCTACCTATTCGTTTATTTAATTAATTTTCTTTTTATCGGACCAGATAATTATACGAGTGTTGTTTTTTTTTTTTTTACTTCACCATACTTTCAGGCCACGAATCAGTTACTCGTATTCTCTCTGTCTTGAAATACATAGTAAAATACTCGACTTACGTAATACGGCTACATTGGAGGTCGTCGTAGGGAAATGCAACATTCAATATATTTATTTAAATGCGGATTCTTGCTCGGCTCGATATCATCCTCACCTCGCCCAACCCAACGATGAGCAATCGCTACTCGTCCGAGCAAGTCGAATGAAACGTTATTAAATACCTACATCGCGAATTAAATCGTATTCGATTGTTTTATGTAATGAGAATTTAATTTAAGCGCCTTTCAAAGACGACTTAATTAAAATTACGTTAATTTTACAGCTTATGCATAGGTACGAGTAGTAGATAAGGTACGTTGATGTACAAGTACCATGCAAGTTAACCAGAGCGTTTCATCGAGTGTAATTCAATTTTATCCCTCGTTGTATAGAGATTCTTTTTTTTTCATATAGATATATTTACTCGTATTTTTAATACGGTTTCTTTATTTTGTATGTTACAGTGCTGGGAAAATTGTCAACTGTTGCAAGCCAACTACCCCATATGGGGTAAAATATGTACCGAGGAGGGAATATGCGTGAGTATTTTTCATTTTTCAACGTTATATGTATTAAGTATCAGCATGAAGCAGATTTTCTTTTCTTTTTTTTTTTTAGTTAATAATTTTTTATACTATTTTGCGATGACCAGTTGAAAAAAAAAAAACGTGCAATACAAATATAATTTAATGTGGTATGTTCTCTTGATTAATATTTCGTGGAAAGACTCAGTTTGATCGGATCATGTGCAGAAAAAGTATACAATTTTTCGCAACTTTGATAAAAAAAATTTCAAAATTATTTATAATATGAATAAAAAGTTCAGTACACTTCATTAGAATCCAAGTACGTTATACTACGTTTGTAAAATTTTTTACATCTCCATCGATGACTTTTCACACACAGAAGTTATAATATTTACTAGTTTTTACATATTTTTCAGCTAGATTTTCTTCTTTACTTAATTGGAGAAAACCGAACTACCACGGTCTATACCAATGTAGAGAAGAGGAGGGAGAGGGAAGCAAGGTCGTAGCGAACAACTTTTTTTTGCGGAATGAACGAGCACATTTTTCCCACTAAATCTTCAATTTTTGATGATTTTTTCACTCATTTTTAAAGAGAAAAACAAATAAATTGAAGTAGCCAGGAATATTTACTGAGGCAAGGGGTTGGCAAATTTTTACCTAGTTAGATAAATGATGTGAATAACATAGATAGATTAAAATTCCATGCATGCCCGAGCGCAGTGAAGGCGAAATTTAAAAAAAAAATTGGATTTTTGAACCATTAAAAAGAACATATTTTGAGGTTTTATGAAGGAAACGAAAGGTTTTCATTTTTCATAAGTTTTTGACTTCAGCGACCACACTTTCCTTCTAGAAAAGAATAGATTTAATCATAGGCGGATTTAAGAGGGGAGGGCACGGCGGAGCTAAGCCCTCCAGATGTTGAATTAGCCCCTCCCCCTCCCCTTTCGGGTGTATGATGAACATCTAACAAATGACTAGAAATTTTTTGAAACCAACTGGATTTAAAAAAAATGTTTAGTATATTATGAAAATTCATGAAAATATTGGAATTTAGTAACATTTTGAAACGATTCTGCTAAAAACCCCGATCTCTTTTCTCGTAAAATCTACAAAATTGAAGCTAAAACTTCGAGAAATGCACCTTTTTTCCTTTCAAAATCCTATTCTTTTCCAAAATTTCGCTCGGGCATTCATATATTTCCGTTTCACACCATAAATTAAGTCTCCAAACCCACCTCCCCATCGACAAAGCATTTTTAACCAGCCCAAATGTAAATATTCGTTCATTTTTTTTAATTTTAGAAAATCTGAAAAGAAAGCTCGAAAAATTGTATTTTAACACATCGTTTCCAATATTCTTTAAAATTTATCAAATGCTAAATTTACAATTTTTCCGAATAGCTTGAAACTTTGCCGAACAAATTGCTGTTTTTCCGGGGGGGA
Organism: Ferrisia virgata; assembly: GCA_900060175.1. Classification (NCBI taxonomy): domain Eukaryota; kingdom Metazoa; phylum Arthropoda; class Insecta; order Hemiptera; family Pseudococcidae; genus Ferrisia; species Ferrisia virgata. The sequence continues at coordinate 44,133 of FIZR01001017.1, read as the reverse complement.
GGGGGGAGTGGATGAGTGGGTGATTCAACCCTGCAATACCCCCGTTCGCCTGGGCAGTGGAGAGGAGGGTCGATAAAATCTGTTTCAACGTTTCAAAAAATTATTTGAATTTGAAGTAATTTCACCACTTTATTTCAATCTTCAATGACCAATATACGAAAAATGTTTTTTTTAATTCATTTGTTTATTCGATCTATCTATATTTTTTAAATATGAGTATTCCTAAGACACTTACTCTCTTCTGCCTGTTTTCCAGCACCTCTAACACCTTTCAACCAATATCTTAAAACACCATCTCAGGTATACACAAACACTTAACAAGACCGAGATTTTTATTTATTTGTTTAGTCGGTTATTCTACTCCACAGCATACGACAAGCTAATCGAACAAATTAACGCAAATTGTTAAGTAAATACGTATTAAGATGCTCGAAAGAATGAAAAAAAAAAAAAAAAATGGTCAAAGATTTTAAACTAGACAGCTAAGTATTTTGGTTAATAGTCGAGACGAGACGAGACGATTTTACTTCACCTATAACAACTTTACATCATATACCTTATATCCACATTATACAGTGTACACTGTAGCCCATGTACATCTTCGTGTACATACCAGCAACTAGTACCTACTTATTCAGTATCCATACACTCGAACGAACGTGATAATGGATACGAAGCTGCGACCAATACGGTTATTTAAACACGACCTCGTATACTTTTAAAAGTTGAGTTTCACTGTCGACTGTCGTCAACGTCTTCTTCTTCGATCATTAAAACAAACAATCGTCGAACCGTTTTCAATATTTACTCGTCGTCTCTGTGGGCTTCATATTTAACCATACCCACCACAAGTAGGTATTCCATTAACTTGCCAACAAAATCGAAATGAGTTCGACGACGACTATGTACTTAGACTACCTACGTAAGTAGTACGTATAGACCTACCTAAACCTGTAAGCAGATAGGTCTACAGGGTAGATTAGGTATCTACCTTACACTTATTTTTTTTTTTTTATGAAACAATGTCTTATATTAAAATGCCTTTTAAGTAATTTTTCAAAATCAAGAAATGTACATATTAGCTCCAAAAAATCGATCCTTTCGCTGATTGAATTCACGTCTAAATGGCCCGAATTTCCAATTTTTTTCAAAAATTATCTTCAGAAAGCACCACATTACTGTGAAGGTTCATATTTCGAGATTGATTAAATCCAAGATGAATCTGTTTACGCGATTTTGCAAATAGTGAAAAGAAGATTAATAATCGATGGTTAATATTTTGAAATCTCAGAACTAAACTTTCCAGATGAAAGCTCAACTTTTCCACATGAACACAAACGTTCAAAGTAGCTATTTCAAAATTTAAAAAAATTATTACTCGAAGACTATTTCAAGTTTGTTTTTACCATTAATTTTCAAAATGGGATTTTCATACCTGTATGAAGCCCATAATCTTACCTGGGAACACAAAAGTCCTTAATTTCTGCCAAAATTAAAAAAGTAAGTAAAGTGACACACCGATTGTTACTATTCCGGGAACACTGAACAATTGGCTTAATTTTTTTGTTTAACCTCTGAAGCTCCTTCAACATATTCAAAATCCGAAAAAATTGAGAAAAATCAAGACATACGTCGATTCTCATTAATTCGAAGTTATTCACTCATTTTAAAATAAAACCACTGCATCTAAAGTGCCCTATTAACCACCACAAAAAATGAAAAAAGTATGAAAAAAAATTTATATCAATGTAATAGTGCTGCGGAACTTGCTCTTCTACAACCACCCAAAAATTAAAAAATGGGCACTTTTTTTTAATTTTCTATTGAAATTTTGTTTTCAAGAAACGAGCCAGTTTTAGTCAATATTTTACGAACAAAATTAGAAATTTATTAAAAATTTGAACATTCATAAGCTTTTTTAACCTTTTCTCAATTTATTTTTTCATTTTTGAGTGGGAATGACCTTAGGTCGAAATTCAGTTATTCCCAAATTTGAGAGAGAGGAATGCTGAGTGGCAAAAATCGAAAAAAATGTCAATTGATAAAGAATCAAACCAAAAAAATCAGCTTCCTAGGTCAAGTGGGAGGGGAGGTGTGATGGTTCCCCATTTTTGACCCTGCGAACCATCTTTTCCTCTCCTATCTCCCCTCTAAATTGAGCTTGAAGTTGAAATTCGGTACGTAGGCTTACAGGAGCTATAGATATTTCTTTTAGTGGGTTTTGACTATTCAGCCTCATTGCACCCCCAAACAGCCTCGAAAAAGTGATTTTTCTCAATTATGAGACTGAAATAACTCGTAAAAAAATTTGGATGATATTAATAGCATTGCGGGTAGGAAGGGTTCGATGGGGCTAAAAAGCCTAAACCCCCAAAAGGCACATCGAGGATCACTAAAAACGGGGCATACCTAATTTCAACTTCTTAACCCAATTCGGAGGGAAGTTATGCAAGGAACGAACTCTAAAAATTAGAAAAATCTACCAAAAAACCACACCTTCAGGGTTGCGATGGAGTGCAATGACGATGAAAAGTCGTGTCCCCCAAAAGGCACATCTAGAGTCCCAACTAAATGTGCGTTTATAATTTCAAATTCCTAGCTCAATTTGGACCGGAGTTATGCGAGGAACAAACTCAAAAAAGAAGAAAAAATGACCAAAAATTATTTTTTGGAGTTATGAAGAGGTGAAATGAGGCTGAGAAGTCGAAACCCCCAAAAGGCATATCCCAGCTCTCTAATAAATATGCAGACTAAATTTCTATTTCCTAGCTCAATCTGGAGGGGAGTTATGCGACGAACAAACTCAAAAAATAAGAAAAATACCCATCAAAAAATCTTTATTTTGGGGCTCTGAGGGGGTGCAATAGAGCTAATAAGTCGGAACCACCAAAAGGCACTCTACGCCCTCAACCTATATATACAAACCATATTTCCACTTCCTAGCTCAATTTGGTGGGGTGATAGGGGAGGAACAGCCCTTTTTCAAGCTCAAAAAAGGAAGAAAACCCACACATCTTCCCTCCTAATCGACTTAGGAGGTTCATTTTTGGATATCTTATACAACTTTGATTCCCTATCAACTGGTTTAAAAAGGGAAAATTTTTGTGTTTTTCATCACTCAGCACCCCCGTTCCCCCAAATTGGGGCACGACTGAATTTCAATCCGAATTCATCCCAACTCATGTATATCTAATCCACCGCCAAACTGAGCCGATTGACCAAATTGGAGTGATTTTGGTCGGTATCGAAATGGGAGTAAATGATTTTAATGTTCGGGGGAAAAAATAAAAAAAATGTGTAAATATCTGACATGGCTAAAAATCGTCTTAATGGTCTTGTAGGACCCCAAAACGGATTTTGTCGATATCCCTCTCCCCCCTCCACCGTTGGTCGATAGACTGTAATAGCCTGGTTTTCATTAACAGTATGACATAGAAAATCAGGGTAAAAAGGGCTACATTTGGATGGTTTTTTTGTGCCATGCAAAATAAGCTTCTTCATAAATCACTGTACATTATTTTAGATACTCAACACAGTGATTCTTTTCTCAGATAAATAAAATAACTGCCCACTATGAAGACTCTTCTAGTTTATAATTTAAACCGAAGAAGATACAAAACACATGTATATCTATAGAATTTTTTCAAACACACGTAAACACAATTCAGATACCTATTCTATAGTTTCACCATACGAGAAAGACTATAAGAAAGAAGTTGACAATACACACGAACGATAGCTCAAAAAAATTAACCAAAGTGAACATATAATACGCAGAACTAAGTATACAGAGTCGAGGTACACATATACAAAGAGGCACGATACACTCGTTTGAATTATTCACCTATAATGAGGCCATTGTCTAAGCTGCTGTCTTGACACGGTGCCCAGCAAGCAGTTGACCAGTACAACAAGTAATTGTCTCGGTTTAACCAAATTTGGAATACGTTATCTTCGGTAGTAAATAGCTACATACATAATAATAATAATGATAATAATAATACCTACAAGATCATGTAAGTAGTATCCGCGGCCAGGTCTAAATATCGTGTCAATGAGACATTCTACGTGTACCTACATTTATGCCTCTTACTATCTTACTCTATATACCCTTTTCTCTTTGCGCGAATAACATAGCTAAATCGAAAACTTGTGCCATTGTTTAATCGTCATCGTACAAGCCGGCTACTTTAAGTTGGCGTCAAATCGTAGGGTACCCATTTAGCACAAATGTGCTGATAAAATACTCATCTAAAACGTATTGTTAGTAGCATCTTAAAATGCACACGTATAAGCCAAACCGAGTCAAGCTGTGTAACCAAAGTGTCCTCTTTGCCGACCACATTTCTCAACCGTATATACATGTATAGGTATTACAGCACATTACTAATACAGCGAAATGCTACGCTACTACAGCTATACGTACTAATTTAACGCTAAAAGTAACATTATTACAGTTGTCGTAAACTTTATACTCACCAAAGCACCCTTTTTAGCTTTTGCCCGATGCGATGCGACGCGATGATGATGCTCGCTGCCTGCAACAACCTCTCACTCTTATATAGGCATAAGGCATACTCTGTCTCCGTCTCTGTCTCTCTGTCTCTCTCTCGACCCTTAATACACCTACCAGCAGCTTGATGTAATAAGCGATAATGGTCGCAGCGAGCGGCTTTGTTAAATTACCATGCAACTTGTTTGGCGTAAGGCAAGGCGAAACTTTTCGCCAAAAAATTGCTCTTCTTACGGTAGGTACTCGAGATACGATACGACGCATTTGGCCACACAGCACACAGACTCTCTCGCAGCAGCACAAATGGCCAATTAGAGTTCGCCTTATAATTGGATCTATTTTTGTTTCGTACGCTATTTTATGCTGATGTGATTGCTGCGCTTCGGCTATACCTATTTGTATAGATATCGTTTACGAGTACGACAACGAAAGTCGTAGTTCATTTCTCGAAAAACGAATAAACGCCTAATTAACAGCATCGTGCGCTTTACAGTTTTTACTTTACAGTTTTGCTTCCTTTTCGAACGAATAATTCGACCCGATGGTTTATTTTACTTTACTTTAGGCGTCCCCTCCTTCCCTCCGGCCCGCCTCTTTTTCTACACTCTTATACAATACCTAAACGAAGCAACGAGATGAATTTTTTTTCCTTCGCTTTACTCTCTAAACACAGTACGAACAAGTTGAATGGCTAATTACTCTCGAGATATGCCAGTTACTAAGTATTTTTCTCGCCCAATTATCGCAGGCAAGACCGACGACGCACGACGCGACGCACGCGTTACCGATACGATGCGATGTGACAAAAACAATACTTAATCAATTTCTCGTTCTGTCGAGAACTACACAGCTACCATTCGTCCCCCCCCCCTTTAAATACTTCGTCTTCTATACGAATACGTCTGTGCACCTATTTTGCTTTACAAACGCAATTCGAGCGTTCAGCCGCATCAAAGCCCATAACGAATCTCGTTCCCTAGATACCTTCAGCTTCTCGCGTAAAAGTCTTTCTAAGGAAATGATCCTATTTTCGTAGAGAATTCAAAAAAGCCACACGAAGATACCTTCAGCTGGTTCGAAGCTTTGTCGTGTCGGCATCCAGTATGTTTTATAATTTCTAATTTATGCAGATGACGTTGGATTTTTTGTTACGGTTTCCGATTTCTTCGCCACCCCCCCCCCGCCCTGATATCGGAATACTGTTTCAATTCATGTACTTGTCATTTTCGAAATGAATTCTGGAAAATAATCACCTCCAAATGTGAATGTTTTCCTTGAGAATATCCGTTTTGAATGATGAAAGCCCAATAAAAATTTTGCGCTTCGTATCAGAAAGTACAGGCCGGTGGGAACAGTTAATTGATTTCTCGAAGTCGAAATTAATCAAAAATCATGAAATAATGCTGCGAAATGGGTGAAAATTGGCTTAAAAATATCAAAAAAATTATTAAAAATCATTGTAAATTTGGTAAAAAAAAAATTGATAGAAATATCTACGTGGAAAATGCGGAAAATTGATCAAAAATTACGAAATAATGCTTTAAAGTGACTGAAAATTGAGTACAATTTTGACAAAAATGGGTAAAAAATAAAGAAAATTGATCAAAAATTATGAAAAATTATTAAAATTATTAAAAATCATTGAAATTTGGTTAAAAATTTGATAAAAATGAGTTGGAAATGCAGAAAATTGATCAAAAATCACCAAACAATGTTCAAAATTTATTAAAAACTGATCAAAAATATGAGAAATAAAATTAAAAATAATCAAAAATTGATCAAAAATTATGAAAAATAGTGCATTTATAACCCATTTTTGTATTTAATTTTCAATAATTTTCAATATTTTTTCGTACTTTTTTTATGAATTTCTCGCATTTTTCACCAATTTTTGCCAAATTTTCAACTCATTTCTAATGTTTTTAAAACTCATTTTCCAATTAATTTTCCTTTTCCGCATTTATTATCTATTTTTGTAAAATTGTATACAATTTTTAGAGATTTTTAATAATTTTTGTTCAATTTTCACATAATTTTCAACATTTTTCTGCGATTTTACATTTATAATCCACTTTTGTCAAATTTTCACACAATTTTCAAAGATTTTTAATCATTATTTTTGATCAATTTATACATATTTTTCAACATTTTTTCCTGATTTTTAATCAATTTTCTACATTTTTTACGTATTTTCATTAATTTTTTTGCCAAATTTTCCATGATTATTAATGATTTTTCTTGTATTTTTAAGCCAACTTTCACACACTTTCCGATACTTTTTTAAAACAATTTTCTGCACTTTTTACCCATTTTTGTCAAATTTTTACCCAATTTTTAATGATTTTTTAACTTTTTTTTCATATTATAGGTAGAGTCAATCTTCATGAAATTTTCAACATTTTATCGTGATTTCTGAGCGACTATCTTCATTTTCTACTAATCATTAGTCAAATTTCTATACAATTTTCTCCTCAATTCTCAACATTACTTCTTGATTATTGATTAATTTTCTGCATTGTTAACCCGTTTTTGTCAAATTTTCATCCACTTTTCAATGATTTTTAATATGCTTTGGCCAATTTTCACCGATTTTTCAACTTTATTTCGTTCTTTTTGAACGATTTTCTGCACTTTTTAATCATTTTTATAGAAATTTTTACTCAATTTTCAAATAGTTTTCAACAATTTTTTTCTCATTTTAGGGCAAATTTTTAGCTATTTTTCGTCGTTTTCTCGTGATTTTTGATCAATTTTTGCTAATTTTTTGACCAGGATATGTCTTAGAGCGGGGGAGGGGGTAATTTTTTGAAATTGTGACGTTTTTGATTTTTAATTTGAGGTTTTTGTTTAAAAACTCGCGATGAAAGATAATTAAAAAATTTGAATAAAAAAGAAATTGATGACTTTTGCATTTACTGTAAATATATTGACACGAATGTCTGATTAAAAAAATTAAAAAATATAGGAATAGAAAATTTAAAAAAATGAAAAGTACAAAAAAATAATAAAATTTAAAAACAACAACAATTAAATAGTAAAAATATAAAAAATTTTCAAAATATAAAAGTCAAAAAAACTGAAAGATTTCAAAAATAAAAAAAATTGATGATTTTTGTATTTCATGTTTTTTTGTGTTTTTCAATGGTTGTTCTATCCTGGGCGTTTATAATTGCTAAGATTTTTAAGCCCAGTGTTTTAAAGGGGTCAGAAAGGTTAGGACTTAAATTTGGTGTTGGAGGTCAAGTTCTTTCATTAAGAGGAGGATTTTTTGCATGACTGTGGAGGAATCTGAAATGGAATGGGTGTTTTCTGGGATGTTTAAGGTTTGTATTTTTTATTTCAAGTTGGGGCAGAGGAACAGGAGGTATATTAGGAAGTGATGAGCTCGGAGTTGCAAAATTGAGACATAGGTTTGGGGGCTTGTAGATACAGATGGCTATGGGTTATTTTTGTGTGACCAATTCTAAACGTGTTTAAAATGTTGATATGGATGTCACATTAAAAAAAATTGAAAAATTGAAAAATAAAGAGATGGTGAAATTTTTAAAAACCAAAAATAACAAAAATTAAATGATAAAAAAAAAATTGAGAAATGAAAAAAAAAGTATTTTATTTTTTATTTTTGACTTGAAGTTTTCGATCTAAAACTCGTGTTGATGATAATTGTTCGTATAATCTTCATTTTGCTGGGAAATAATAGAATAAAATATCAAAATTCAGTGAAGACGTTTTTGATTTAATGTTTTGGATAAAAAAACTCGCGATAACAGATAATTATGAATAATTACTGAATTTTATGTTAAGATGTTGCCACGGAGTTGTTGTTACACATCCATGATCTAGATTTTTTGTCTAAATTTTCGACGTACTTTTATCGTTTGAATGGTATTCATGGGGATAGTTTAAGCTACTAAACAATACTAGGCAAAAGAGGAGAAAAATTATAAATAAATAAAAATAAAAAAAATAAATATTTATGTACTTTTTTTTTTCAAAACCCACAAGTTGTAACAATTTGAAATCAAAACAGAAAAAAATAAAATAAAGCCCATCGTGAATGGTTTCGTCGAATACAAAGCTAAATCTTCATCTACATATGCTGCACGTAATTTTGCGAAAACTCAACACATACCGAATTGATATGCATACGACGAGGTACATACATCTACACAGCTATCTACCTCTATCTGTTCATCATGACACACACGCACACACATAGACTTTCAGTGAAAACGAAAGCTTTAGCTTTATAATAAACCTATCCGGGATTTCAAATGCGTCTTCATCGTCATCGTCGTCGTCGTCGTCTTATTAATTTCGAACTACCAAGCTATATACTACGACGTTGCTAATGCTAAAGGGAAACTATACAGTCGAGATAGGCAACGCGACGAGTTAGTTTTTTAAACCATACGTACTCTTTAAGTTAAGTACACGCCTTACACGAGAGAGCAAGACAGAAGTAGGTATATTCGCGAAAGCTCGAAGCGGTTAAGGAAGTATAAAGAAGAGTATCTTCTTCAGTTTACTCATAACAGCGGCAACTTTCATTAATGAACGATTTACTCTAATCTCTCTTTTGTTTCCCTCACAGTCGCATTGCTGCGTATATAATACCACGTACAGCCACCGACATGCGACACTACTGTGCCAGATATTAGTCATTAGTTTTCCTCCAAATACACACACACACATCTATGTGTACGTATTTGTATTGCGTTTTAATTGCGACTTTGCCCGTCGTCGTCGTTAAATACACGTACGTATACGTACATACGTACATATAACTATACACGTATAGAGTACCTCTATCTGCTGTACCTAACGTATTATAATGAAAACCAGATCTTAAAACTCGTAAGCAGTGAGCACTCGTATTCTTACAATATGCGCAAAACACCAGCAAAAGTCTCTGTACTTCTCGCTCAGATGAATTACTCGTATACAGTATGTGAAACGTAGCTACACAGCCGCAGAATAATATTGCGAAAATGACGAGCTGAGGAAATATAACGTGTGTGTGTACGTAGATATTCTGTACGTTTCGTGCAAATAATACGCCATTAACCGAACAAGAACAATGCTGCAGAATTTTTTTCTCTTCATTATTATTATCATCATTATCATGTTCGTCATCATCATCATCATCATCGCCATCATCGTTATCGATGCTGGGACGACCGAAAAGACCACCGTACGTACAGAAGACTGTACTCGACGAAATGGCAAAGTAGAGTACTTACATTCGGCGTATTTCCATATTCATCATTATTCATCATTTCATCCTTTCTATTTAATTGAACGACTTTTATTACAGCGCGGCGCGCCGTTCTTCAAATATTACGCAAGTTCTATAAACGTAAAATATACGTACAAACATTTCTATAAACGACGAGTCTTTTGCACAGCTTATTTTCGCATCCTTCGAAACGAACAAACGAACCGTTCTCGGTAATGAATACCTTTGTCTTCTATCTACATTGGCAAGGTACCTATATATTCGAAGGTGTTCAACAGGTCATACGATAGACGTATAAATGTACGTGTAAGTAAACTCAAACAACCGCGAACAAATTATTCCAAAAAGCCAAAGTCGAACGTACCAACAACATACACATACCTATTTCGAAAATTCACCAAAACGGATCATATATACTTTCACAATGCACCTATTATAATACACATAACTTGCATTGTTTCCAAATGGTATTCAAACGCCATACTCATTGTGAAGTCAAAAATCAAAGGAAATGCAAAATATATCAACGTAGGTAATTTACAAATACCCTGAAAATTAAAATGTACTGTGGTCATGTCATTTGGCAAAACCAACGAACGACGATTCAAGTCGAGGTTCTTGTTACTTCTCTCTCTGTATTTTTTTTTTCTATCAGCCTGATTCTTTGTGTAATATTTTTAAACAAACCAGGCTATCGCAGTCCATCGACCTGCGAAAGATGTGCAAGGACGAATCAACATAATCCTATTCTGAGATCTCAAAAGAGCAGAAAACCATTGAGGCTATTTTTTGGCATGCTAGATATTTATTTTCATCAGCCCGATTTTCAGGGGGAGGGGAAACAATCGGTTTTGGAGCCTTAAAAACTGTCAAGACCATTTTTGGCTATTTTTATTTACTATCCCCCTTCCCTCCCCCCGAAATTATAATTTATTCACTCAGTTCGATACTGATCAAAATAGATCAAATTTGGAAAACAGGCTTAGATTGGAGATGGATTTGATATTCAGCAGTGGAAATGACTTTGTATCAAAATTAAATTGTGTTCAAATTTTAAAGGTGAAAGGGCTGCAGAGCAAAAAATCTCAAAAATTATTTTGGGGGGAGGTGCAACAATCGGTTTTGGGGCTTAGAGGATTGTTAAGACTGTTTTTATTTACCTGCCGCACCCCCCCCCAACTAAAACTCATTTACTCAGATTGATACCGATATGACTTCGTATCAAAATTCAATCTGGCCCGAATTTTAGGAGAGGGGGTGCTGAGGAGCAAAAATTGCAAATATTATTTTTGCAAGCCAAACGATAGACGATTCAAAGTTGCATAACATATCCAAAAATCAGCCTCTTAGGTCAATTGGGAGGGGAGATATGACGATTTTCCCTTCTTTTTGACCTTGAAAAATGGCCCTTACTATACTATTTCCCCTCCACATTGAGCTAGGAAATTTAAATTTAATATACTCTTACCAGCAGCCATAGATGTGCCTATTAGGAATTTCGACTTTTCAGACCCGTTGCTCTCCTTACAGCCCTAAAACGTGGTTTTTTGGGCGAATTTTCTCATTTTTAGCCTGATTTTCTGTCATATTGTCAACGAAAACCGTACTATTACAGTCTATCGACCTACGATGATTGAGAAGGTGAATATCATGAAATCAGTTTTGGGGTCGTAGAAGACCATGAAGACCGTTAAAACCATTTTTGACGATTTCAAATATTCATGTATATTTTTTTCTTGAAGATTAAAATTATTTACTCCGCTTGATACGGGCCAAAATCGCTCTAATTCAGTTGATAGGCTTAGTTCGGTGGCAGATTAGATATATAAGAGTGGGGACGACCCCGGGTCAAAATTCAGTTATTTTTAAATTTGAGGGAGGGCGTACTGAGGAGCCGAAATAGCAAAAAATATTCTTTCTTGAGTCGGTTGATAGACAGTCCAAAGTTGCATAACATATCCAAAAATCAGCTTCCTAGACTAATTAGGAGGAGAGATACGAGTATGAGGATTTTTCCCCTTTTTGATCTTAAAAAGGCGCTGTTCCGTCCCTATCTCCTCTCCAAATTGAGCTAGGAAATTGAAATTTGCTATGTAGACTTAGTAAGGGCCATAAATGCACATTTTGGTGGTTTCGACTTTTCAGACTAATTACACCCCTCCCCTTCCCCACCTTCAGTCATAAAAATGAGTTTTTTTGGGTGTTCTTGGGAGTTCTTATACTACGAATTTGTCCCTCGCATAACTCCCCTCCAAATTGAGCTAAAAAGTTGAAATTTGATATGCAGATTAGGTATGGGTCCTAGATGTGTTTTTTTGGAGATTTCAACTTTTCAGCACCATTGCACCCCCTCACAACGCTAAAAATGTAGTTTTTTAATCGGTTTTTCTCATTTTTTGGGTTTGTTCCTCGTACATCTCCCCTCCAAATTGAGCTAGGAACTGAGAATTTGATATGGAATTTAGTACAGATCTTAGATGTGATTTTTGCGGGTTTTAGCTATTCACTCCAATATCTATCTGTACCCAGCACTGTTCAAGAAAAAAAACCCCAGAGCGCTCATCTTCTTTATTTTGAGAAAATCAGGCTCAAAAAAAGTATTGCAAAACGACGCTTTTTTTTCTTATTTTTGGATTGGTATGCTAATATAACTTTCAATTGTGTGCTAATTGGTTTAAAAACAAACATTTTTCATGATTTTTTTCCTTCAACACCCGCTTTTCCAAATTTGAGGATGACTAAATTTTGACTCAAAGTCATTTGCTATTCAGCTTCCGTTCAGAACTTACTGACCAAAATTGAACGAGCAGAGTAAATAATTTTCATCTTCTGATAGGAAAAATGAATACAAGAAAAGTCATTGAAAGGAACTTGAAACAAATTTTGATGGTATTCCCCCCTCCTGCGCACAAACCGTAGCTCGATAGTCTGATTTTTTTCCCAACAATATGACATAAAAAATAAGGGGCTCAGACCTTCGCAGCTGAATATCCATCAAAAGAGTGAAGTTAAACAAAGATACTGGTACATATTTGAAAATTGGCTTCACATTTAAACACCGACAACCATCCCCCTCACCTTTCTTGCTAATCAAATGAGAAGAAATTTTCATCCAATACCTTCCGCACAAATGAAATACTTCCTAATTAAATCACAATTTGTACCGAGAGCAACTTCACTATATTGGCACTTCTTCCTCAACCAACTCTATCTCCGCATTTCGAAAATTATTTCAAAAATTCTACGAAAATATGAAACCTTTCTCACTGTTTTCAACAATTACTGATCCGAATCTCTTAATTTCCCATCACACATTCGAAATATAAAATAAACCGCCATCCATCACCAGCCACTTCACGTCGCAGAAAGACAGACAGAGAAAAAGAGAGCGAAGATCGTCTGAGATTTTAATTCGTTACACGAGCCAAATTCGGCCGGTTCATTTACTCGTGCGTGGCTTACCATCGTATCAGCCTTCTCCGTATACGCAGCCGAAGCGAAGTAAATTACAAAAAATCTCGCGAACTGATCGTTAAATCTATTCTTTTGTTTCATTAAGCATGACGCTCGGTCATTGCTTTAGCCCTAAAAGTAACCAGCTACCTAGCTGCCCTACCTATACGGATATTTCGTGCAGAAATATAGGCTTCAGTCGTACCTATAGCGAAGATAGATAGGTACTAGAACCCGAACACCCGCTCTCCGGACTTCATTTTCAAGGCGACCAAGATAAACGGATTATTTTGACACGGTTCGTGTGCTGCAAAAAAGGATGGGAGGGGCGGAGGGGGGACGACGCAAGGGGCATGCAGCCCGCGGCCGCCAAAGTACCCTTAAAACGACCCGAGTCACGTACGTTTTATCTGCCGTAAATTAAATAAGAAAGGAGAAAATCCTTTTTTTCGTCGTCATCTCCTGCTGCTCCCTGCAATTTTCTGAAAACGAAGGGAAAAGATGAGCCGAGCTCGGGGCATGGCGAAGTCCAAGGTGCGTAAAAAAGCACCACGAGAGAGTATCGCAAATTCGCTCTAATGAACACAACTTTCTTTACGAACAAACTTTTCCAGCCGCAGATTAAACGTTGCGTTGCACGTTGTGAAAAGTTGAATAGAGTGTTTCAACTGTATTTCTTATTCGACCATCTTCACTTTAACTCTTCTCTCTCTTTTTTTTTTTTTTTTTCGTTCACTCTTATTCGCTCTTTTTGCTGGGCGATTGACCATCATAATGGGTAAATGGCTGGATCACGCGATATATTCGTACTTTACGACCAAGGAGACGATTTGTTTGCGGTTTGGTATCGTGTTTGCAGAAAAAAGAAAGAAAGAAAAAAAAAACAGGCGTCGTATATATCGACAGCAGGGATTTCTCGCCTAGTGGTAGTTTGTTTAAATTATTTCTACTGGTTGATGTTGTTTTGCTTTCCTCCTGCTTCTTCTCCTCATCCTCCTGCTTCTTGGGCAACCATTCGCAAATACGTATAATAAAGTACGTAGACGTAGAAATAAATACGATAGTACGTACGAGTACGAGAGCACACGATAACGCCATAACATCGACAATGGTGACAAAAAACCCATCGATAGTGGTTAACTCGTTCTCCGAGCACGATTAATATTTTGGTTTATGGTATATCTGCATCCGACGAAATTACTTTTCGTCGCAGCAACTAAACCCTCCTCCACACCCTGGCTACCCATCTTATGGTAAATTACTCAAGTAAAATTTACGCCATACATACTCGACTATAATAATAATAAAGGCTACATCTCCCTTCCCCCCACACACACACCCAAAAAAAGACATCGCATCGGGTAAAGTACCGAGAACGAGAAGGAAACCCACCTTTATTTTTTTTTTTTCTTCTTCAACCAGCGCATTACATCGTGAAAAGTTTTCATTTCGACGCGACGTGCTTCGCTTTTAATCAAAAAATTTTCGAATTTATATTTTTTAATTTCGGATAAGAAATTAAAAAAGAAGGACTCTTAAAATGGAAATGAAGGTGAATTTATAAATATGTAAAGGAAAATTCGAAAAGATTGCAGAATAAATTTTTGTCCTTCTACTCGCAAATTTCCAAGTAATTTTGAAAGCTGCTCGAAAGACGTAGTTTCGTTGGCTCGAATACGACGATACGATCCGACGAAAAGGTAAAAAGAACGACGATAACAGGATAGGGTAAGAAGACCAGGGGGGAGGGGGGCACATCCAATGTGCTTCGTATCGAAATACCTTTGTATATACTTAGACAGCATTTTTTCTCTCGGATTTTTTTTTTTATTTTTTATTTTTTTTTAATACAAAGTAGAATTTTAAAATGAATTTTTTCGTACTGCGAATAATATTCGTTTGCGTTACGATATTGTCATTAAAAACACGTTGCGTTTTCATTGCTGAAAATGTAACCAGGTATGGTAGATAGATATTTCATCGTTGATGCCATAATCAACGCGTCGTTGTCGTCGTGTTTAATTTTTCATTTCGGCCACGACGAGTAACACACAGTTTACGAAAAAAAAAAGGGATAGAAAAAAAATTACGAACAATAATTACGAGTAATGACGTTTTTATTTTTTTTCACCTTTTTCTCCTCCTTCCACGTCTTCTGATCGTATGCTCATTTCAAACCTTTCTTTTATGTACTCGCACACCGGTCTTTAATCAAACGTATGCTGTATGCTGCGTTCTTCTCACGAAACCAGACCGGACGTTTTGCTCATTTTTAAGCTAAACTAAGCTAAACATCGGTACACAGAGGAGGGCCAAATAGTACCTACTTATCATACTATGAAAATAGCAACACCACAAAGGCAAGAGTTTCGAAGGGTTTACGGATTACATAATTATTAAAATTTCATACGAAATAATCTTCGAAGTTTAAGCTCGCTGATGTCGAACCTAAGCGATGAATGAAAACTGTATTAATAACGATTTAATAATTTATTTGTACGCAAGGGTTCTTAAAATAGAATTTGCCTTTTAACGTTGAATTTTTATTCTTCGGTCGTCTAACAAGAAAAATCGACGACGTATTAATTTCATTCTGCGTATCACGATAAATATTCGAGATTTTCAAAATTACGCACAATGAGCTACGTTTCATCACAAAGTAACTATCTGAATAGGAATAACGACAGAAGCGTGTGAATTTTAAAAGGTCGATATACCGTGGAAAATTTTAAGACTTCAAAAAAAAAAAAACAAACTTGGAAATGACAATAAATCTCCGAGTTTTTCACCCTCTTTTATTCCGTCTCCGGTGTAAGATGGTAATTTTAGAAATTCTCAAAATTCGTAATGCGACAACTTTTAAAAAATATGGCAACAATGTAAACCTTTAAGTAAAAATGTTAATCATCTTCCCTTTCTTATTCTCTCACATTTAAGATGAAAATTTAATATATTTTGAAAATTCCGTCACAAATATCAACAAGAGGATCAGCAAAATTTTTATGACTTGAAAATTTTTACAAGATTTGTGAGATTTAGTCAAGTTTTTAATACTTTTTTTTGGGGGTATTTTTGGTACAATGTGAACGAGGGCAAGGGCTGGAAACATCATCAAAATCCATTTTCGAATCCTAATGAGACCATTTTTGAGAATTTCAAATTGAAATATTTACTTTTATTATTTTCCTCTCGATGATCAAAATTATTTACTCGGCTCGATACTGACCAAAATTGCTCAAATAGGAGAGGGGAGAGGGGGGGGGGGTGAAAAAGTCATGAACTTTGTTCCCATTTTTAATTAATCTTTGGAGGATCAAAAATCAGCTACTCGAGTCAAATTAGGAGGGAGGAAATGGAGGTCTTCTCCATTTTGGCGAAACAATTTGAATTTTCAGTCGATTGAAAATTAATAAACGACAGATTTAGCAAACAGCATTTTTCCATTTTTTCACTACTTGAAAATAATTTTCCTCCAAATTCCACTATTTTTTCACTACTTTTACTACCGCAAGTACCCAAAATCACCATTTTTTCGACACTTTTATAACCTATTGGAAAGCCTGATTTAAACAAATAAAAATTCATTTTCAAATTTTTTTTTGACTACCATTTTATACCTTTTACAAAAATTTATATTTTAGGTGTTTTTGAGTCTTGGTGGGAGTTCAACTGCAAGGCCAAAACATGGAATTTCGCATTTTTTTCAACTTTTTCGAACTTTTAAACGACAGCATAGACTTACTTGGGTTTCTGGGAGAAGAAAGATTATATAATTTTTTGTAACAAATTTTAACCCTTTAGATCAAGTTGAAGAAGAGTTATGCGAGGACCAAACTCAAAAATTAAGGAAAACTGATCAAAAAACTACATTTTTAGGGCTGTGAGGGAATGCAATTAGGGGTGAAAAGTCGAAACTTCCAAAAGGCATATCTAAGACTCATACTAAGCTTGCATGCCGAATTTCAACTTCTTAGCTAAATTTGGACGGGAAATAGGGGAGGAAGAGCCCTTCATCAAGGTCAAATAGAAGAAAACCAGCATATCTCCCCTCCTAATTGATTTAGGAGGCTGATTTTTGGATACGTTATACAACTTTGTATTGTCTATTGATTGGCTCAAAAAGGAACATTTTTTGCGATTTTAGCCCCTCAGCACAACTTCGCTCAAATTTGGGCGTAACTGAATTTTCACCCGAGGTGAACCCCACTCCAGAATATCAAATCCGCCGTCAATACAAGTCTATTACCTAAATTTGATCGATTTTGGTAGGTGTTGAGCTGAGCAAATGATTTTTAGTTTTCAGAGAAAAAAATAAAAAATAAAAATGAGTATCTGACATTGTCAAAAATTGCCGTAAAGGTCGTCTAGGAGTCCAAAACGGACTTCGTTAATATTCCCAACATACCCCGCCCCACTTATCAATCGTCGGTTGATAGACCACAGTAACCTGATATTTATTGTCAAAACGTGGTTGAAAATTTACTTTTTGAAGTATCGAAAAGAACATTACTCAAAGTATGATGAAGAAAAAATAAAAAATTAAAGTTCTTTATGGTTTTCATTCTAAATTTGAGGAAAATATCGATCTTGTACATAAATAAGGAAATTTTAGGGTAGAATAGAAACCCCCTCCCCTCAATCTCTCACCGCCCCTCAGCGACGTTTTGCTTTGTTTGTTTGTTTCTTTTTTTTTAGTATGGCAATGTGAAAAAATCAGGGTACTCAAAGCCCACCCAAGACATCAAACCATTTTTTTTTTAATGTTTAATTCCCTATAAAATTTTAATGGCAAACATATTATATAGTAAATTTTAGATGGAAAATTTCAAACAAAATTCACAATTTATAACGTCAACAAAAACGCACTTCAAACTCATCTCAAACCAGCTCGTTACATATTTTTTCTCTGCAAAATAAATTATTACAAAACATCGAAGATAACTCACATCATATAAACCTTTTCAACTAACACAAGTATACGACAACCTTCACCTTCTTCGTCAAGCAGACGAAAAAAAAATTGCAATATCTTTTTATTTTTCAACCAAACGACCCGACGCAACTTTCAATTTACCAAGCAATTAATCTACGTGTATACGGGTTCGATATTAAAATGTCATTGGTCAGTTGTAAATCATTCCAAGTCGAGCAAATCGACCAAAAGACAACAAATCAATACGTAGACATAGCTAGCTACACCAAGCTAGCTGGCTTCATGTACCCATCTGCACGTACATAATTTCCCAAACAACCAATCCTGATACTAACCTGGCAATGTACGCGTAAAACCAGAAGAGGAAAACTTTACGACCGTATTTTTTTTTTTTTTCAACGATTATCAAAGTTACACATGCCTTAGCCGCCTTCGGCATCAGGCGAAAAATGTAAAAAATTCATAAAAATTGATTTCTATACAAATAGTTACTCGCCTCGCGTTCGTTTATAAACATGATTTTCACACGAAAGTACATAGTACGTAATCACGTAAAAAAAAAAAAAAAAAAAAAAAAAAAAAAACAAGAAAAACATACCGAACCTCGATATATTAATAAAACTGTCGCGCTTATGCATATTCACAAGAGAAGAATCTCGGTAATAAATATTTTTTCAATATGTTCGTCTATAAAAAAATTACCTTTAATAGCACAGAGCACACTAAAAGAATTTTGAATAAAAAAAAAAAAAAAAATGAATCTTAATCGTTATAATAACTCTTGACGAACGCGAGCTAATACTCAGGTATATCGTATATTCGAACAGTGAAGAAAGGTAGAGGGGGAAAAAATACCTATAGTAAAAATGAATACACAATTGAGAATAATATCTCGACGACGTTGGAAAAAGTTAATATTTTACGAGATTAAACTGTTGTTAAAAAGAACAAGCTACCTACTGAGCAATCTACAGTACGCCGGAGACTTGACGAGCCGCACTTTAAAATTAAACATAATAAAATACAAATACGTACGTTTACGTATACAAAGTCGCTCGTCTACTCTACGCTGCCTTAAAAACGACCACAGATCCAGTTTTTATACTGCCAGGGTCCAACTGTCGCGCGATAAATATTCCCAAAAAAAGAAATCTTACGTATTCGGGTCGTTTCTATGGCACTATAACGAGCCACTTTTGCTTACCTCAATTAGCTTATACGTAATAAACAAAAAGTTAAAACAAGTATACGTCTTGTATTTAAAATACCATAAAGTTACCTGCTACCACAATCCCTTCCTTCCTTTCTTTCTCCGTGGCATTTATCTATATACTTTGATGGTTTAACGCGCTGCTGTGGAACCTGCAATAAACAAAGATTATCAAATTTAATATACTCATCTTTTTTTTAGATAATTATTCGCGATACGCGTCCGCGCATTTTAATTATGCAGATATCTGTAAAGTTAACATAGTCATTTGTATGGCAAATAGGTATATAAAATTTCGCTAGACAGATGAGGGATTCTTTACGTCAAAATAAAATCGTATTATACGGCGAATAAGTTGTATAAATTCTTCTTCTTCTTCTTCTGCATCATCTTCTTCTTCTTCTTGGTTATTCGTGCAAATTTGTCGTATATAATAAGTAGTAATAACGATTAACTATTTCGACAAATCCTTTAAAAAAACTAATTTAAAACCTGTCGTCGAAGTGCGAAGTGTGACCAACGTTTCAACATCTTCTTCTCACTATTTTTCACAAATAACTTCTTCATAAACATCATGTGTTTCTCATTAACTCCTCTTCCCTTATACTAGAAGTAGGTCAACTTATGAGACTTACTTATGGTTGGTATACCAAAAAAAATGAAGGCACTGAGATATGCTATTTTCAAAATTTCATTTTCGCCCAAATGTAACAAAATTCAAAAAAGTTTAGGCAGTTTTCCCTTTCACAGAAAAATTCTAGATCATGGATAAGTAATTCATTGCTCTTTTATTCGAAATTAAAAACTATAATCAAAAATTGTTGACATCATACTACAATGAATTTCGAAATTTTAGTAAAAAATTGTAATATCAACCTCCTTACATGATTTTAAACCCATTTTTCAATCGATATTTTTACTTAGAATCTTTAAATCAACTATTACTGTTATTTTCTTTTCGAACCTAACGCTAAACTCCCATTTTCAACGCTAAATTAACGTAGTTTGAAAAATAAAAATCCATTTTTAGAATGAATTGACCCCAATTCTTAAGACATATCCATGCCAATATTTCAACATAAACTGCAAAAATCATACATAATCATTTTTCAATCCAATTCTTTAATTTTTCAATTTTTTTAATTTTTAATTTTTTAACTCTTTCAATTTTCAAAATTTTTCTATACTTTTAAATTAATTTCAACTTTTTTATTATTTTTAATTTCAACTTTTTTCATTTTTCATTTTTTTTATTTTTTCATTTTTCAATTTTTTTATTTTTTCAACTTTTTGATAAGACACATCCATGTCAACATTTCATTATAAAGCGCAAAAAATCATTCATCATCACTTTGAACTGAATGTTTTTGATTAAAAACATAACATCAAAAATGCCACGTTCTCCAAAAACAACCCCCCTCCCCCTGCTCAAAACATATCCATGTCAAAAAAATTAATGAAAATCAAAATTCTCTGTTCGCTCCAAAACACAGTACATAATCTACATACCAAATTTCAAGATCTTAGCTCAATTTTGAGGGGAGTTATACGAGGAAGAAACTCAAAAAATAAGAAAAACTGACCAAAAAACTATATATTCGGAGCTGTGAGGGGGTGCTATGAGACTGAAAAGTCGGGACTCACAAGAAGCGCATTTAAGGCCCCCACTAAATGTACATACCAAATTTCAACTTCCTAGCTCAATTTGGTGTACTGACTGGGAGGGGGCAAAGCCCTTTTACAAGGTCAAAAAGGGGAAAACCCTCATATCACCCGTACTACTTGACCTAAGAAGTTGATTTTTGGATATCTAATGCAACTTTGGATTCTCTATCGATTGGTTCAAAAAGGAATAATTTTTGCATTTTTGGCCCCTCAACACCTCCTCCCCCAAATTTGAGTACAACTGAATTTTGACTCAAAGTATACTTCATTCATATACACTGAGCAGAGTGACCGAATTGGAGTGATTTTAGTAAACATTGAGCACAGCAAATAATTTTAGTAAGTAATGGTTTTAATGGTCTTCTAGGAGCTCAAAACGGATTTTGTTGATATCCCCCCTCCCCCACCAGAGGTCGATAGACTGTAACATCCTGGTTTTTATTGCATTGGCAATATGACATAGAAAATCGGGCTAAAAATAAAGAGTAGGGAAGCAGTGGTTCGTAAAATATGACAAAATAAATACAAAAAACCCAAACTAAAAATTTTTAACTTTTTTAGATTTTTGTGAATAATTTTTGAAAAAGCTATAATGAGCTCCCCACCTAAAATCTTTAAAATGACAAGAAGTGCTCTCCTCACTCCATGGTTCGAGCAAGAACCATACAATTTTTCTTGAGTTTGGGAAACTACCTTCAGGCTTTCAGCTTAGCATGAAGTGGGGGAGGGGAAAGTGCAATAATAGTAATTTTAAAAATTTTTAGTGTCTAATTCATGACAGCTTTTTCAGAAGTTATGCTCATATTTTTTGCCTTGTAGCGCAATCATTTTGCTTCTCTCGCATTTACCTTCATAATTGCGATTTTTTTTCTCCGTATAAATGCAACCCTGGAGGTTAACACTCCAGCCACAAAGTTGAAGGTGCTCTTCCATTCGTTCCAAAATTTTTTAATGAGTTGCTTGTAACAGATTTTTGAAAAGTTATTCACAAAAAACTAAAAAAGTTACAAATTTTTAGTCATGTTTTTTTTTGTAGTTATTGTCACATTTTACAAACCAATTCATCCACACTTTTTAATTTTTACAGCACACATACTCGAGAGTATATACAGTGTTTTAAAGCAAACAGCAAATTTTCATCGTGATTAATTTTTTTTCTAAAAATTTTCATAGTAAGCGATAGGTTTGGGCGAAAATTAAATTTTCAAAATAGCATATCTCAGCCCCTTAGTTTTTTTGGGTATACTAACCATTATACAGGTAAGTCTGATGAGTTGACTTATCACTGATATAAGGGAAGGGAGGTTAATGCGAAACACCCGGGACATATCCGTATACAGAATACATTTCGTCACTCGACTTATGCTCTTTTATCCTGAGCTAGTGTAGAAATTTCACACCTACTTAGATAAAAGCTAAGAAAAATATATTTTAAAGCTCTTTTCGCGCTGCGCTGCGCTACTAAATTCCACACAGTAACTAAAGCATAGATTATGTGACACGCGAAACTCAGATTTTCACATATTATACTTATATATCTACTTACACAAAGCGACGAATAAGTTCGCAGATCTATTTTCTTATCCTCTCTCTCACACTGTGTACGTCTCTCTTCCTATTCGTAGCACTATCATCTCTCGAGTTCGCTGCTAAAATACTTTAATCGCATTTAGGTACTTCGCAGCATCGTCGTCTTCGTCGAGTTATCGTCTCGATGCCAAGCATACCAATTATGATTACAATTTACCTCTCGGTTGCTCTTCATCTTGCTCGATATACTTTATATTTTCCCTGCTCTCGTTGCTCTTCCTTAGAAAAGCACCTAAGCTATTACCTACAATATTTCAGCTACCGAAACTAAGTAAACGTTGTATACCTATCTACCATACCTACCTAGTACCTATATCGTATATACCTGCTATATTTTGACGAGTATTTATGACCAAGGTAAATTCTCGGCGTAGGTACGGTTTATCTCATAACATAATAAAAATAACGCCGAAATAAGATATAAAAATTACCAACAGCGAGCGACGCCGACGGTAGGATGCTTCGTATTTTTACGAGTAGATACCGATGAAATTTTTTTCCCCCCTTCTGTTATATATGTACCTGATCTTAGATCGTTGTACGAGATAGGTAGGTATTTCTTAGACAGAGATTTTTTTTTCTTTTTTTTTGGTTTTTATTACCGAAACGTAAATTTTAATTTTTCACGATACCATTTACTTATAAACAACTAATATTATAGTCCACAAATTGCGAATATAAAATATTATTATACATATTTCGACAAATACTGCAAAGGTAAAGTACCTATACCTACCTTCAAATAGAGAAAATAAAAAATTGGAATAATTTGCAGCGGAAGGAGAATGTAGCGAGAGATGAAAAAACATGCTACGAATTTTTAACCAAAATGTAGGCAATAAATTATTAATGAAAGTATCTTAAAGGAAAAAAACATAGAGGGGAAATAACGTAGCATTAAATGTTGAAAATTCCGAGTTTTATTTTTTTTTTTCGTCACGAGCAACTTTGAAAATGAGAAAAAATTGCAAATGAAGTGAAAAAAAATTTACGAAAATTGTACAACTTTTTTCTATGCGGAATGATTAATTTTCGTTAAAAATTCCATAAAATGTGTTTCAAAATGTAGCCCTTTATATGGAAAGTTTAAAATTACCCAAAAATTGTTGGAAATTGTCACAAGTTTTCGTATAAATAGAATTTTCTATTGTAATTATTCCATTCACGTTTATTCATTTATTTATTTATTTTTACGATTTAATTCATCATTGATTTATTATTTTTTGTTTGAATTTCGGTTGTAAAAACTTTCGATAAGATATTTTGCGACGAGACATATTTATTTTAGAGGTCAATAAATATTGATTCGGATGATTACCTTCTCTTCCACCTCTCCCTCATCCTCCATTTGTAAATGTTCACTTTCATGCATACTTTAAATTGAGATCACGGGTGGAAATTAACACCGAGAAGTGCCTAACTAAACACTTAATTTATATGTATTTGGATTTTGAAAGGGTAAAGATGACATATTCCAAACTGATATACTCGTCGTGATTCTAATTTATTTCTGTTCTATTTTGTCATTTTTATCATCGCCCATCTTCATAGAAATATCTGCGCTTTCAGGATTGCTTCCCACTGTCTGTTTTAGGCTGTTCTACGATTGCTTCAAAAAGACAGGTTGGCTGAGTGAAAAGAGGGCAAACAGGGGTGCAGCCAAGAATAGCTCAAATAAGTGGAGTTTTCATTTTTTCAATGAACTTAATTAAACGATCAAAAAGTGCATTTTTGAAAATTTTAAGAAACAAAAAGTAGCATAAATATAGAAAATTTTCAAGATTTTCGGTTTCAAGGGAGTGGGAGGATGGGGTGTAAAGATCTTTACTCCCCGGCTTCGACTCTGAAGGTGAAAATTTTGGGAAAATGATATTTCTTATCATCAAAAACTTTATTTTATGAATTATTTCAATGATTTACTCAAAAATTTTTGAATTTTATGACTCATTTCTTAAAAAAATGTAATTTTTAGCGAGGGGGGAGGGGTTGTCAATACCCTTACTTCTCACTTTAGCTACGAGTCTCTTTTTTCTTTTTGTATAACAAATTTCTTCATCATGATCATACCTTCACTCTTGAACTTTTTAAATGAAAAAATTTTTCTGTTCTTACTTTTTCACAGAAAAAGCATTGAGTCGTTTTTAAGATATTTTCAAGTCTACCTCTTCCTTCTATGAACAATGTCAGTGGTTTAGAGGTGCGCGGGGGGAGACAACCTCTTCCCAAAATGATTTATCCTTCCTAAAAATTCATTTCTACATGCGAAAAATTGATAAAATTTAGTAATTAGAGCTTAGAAATGAGTCAGAATGCCAATTTTTCAACCCTAATCTTTAAAATTTTTAAAAATTTTCGCTCTGGTCCATGTATTTTCCAATTTTGAGAAAAATTTTGGGCAAATCCACCCTCCCCCACCCCGACAAAAGTTTGGTATTCTTATGCCAGTGAACAGTGCTCTCCAAATAATTTTGAGATAGATCTTGTTGTTTTTTCAAGTGGTTATTACAACTTTCTAGCGTTTGAACATTAATAACACCACCTTTTCAAAAAAAAAAAGTTGAATACCTTTGACTAATTTTTTCTGTTGGTGTCATTTCCTTGGGAAAATTTTTTATGTGGAAGATTATTCTCATTTAATTTCCCTCTCTTTTCTTGGTTTACTAAATCACCCTTGGAATTTCAATTTTTTGATAAAAAAGGATAAAAATACAATTGATTTTAGGCACACACTTTCTTTGGAGAAAGGGAGAACCAAATTCTGCTATTTTCAAAGAAA
This sequence comes from Ferrisia virgata, assembly GCA_900060175.1. Classification (NCBI taxonomy): domain Eukaryota; kingdom Metazoa; phylum Arthropoda; class Insecta; order Hemiptera; family Pseudococcidae; genus Ferrisia; species Ferrisia virgata. Next base: position 18,754 of record FIZR01001017.1, on the reverse strand, counting down.
TTGGTAATTTTTTCTAGTATAAAATTAAACGTAGAACACTTTCAGTTAAGAGCACTTTTGCGATTGAAAACGTATTTCAATAGTTATAAGTGGAATTATTATACTGAAATGAGAAAATATGAAAATTGGATAACTAAGAGCAGGCTAAAATTCTATCAAAAAATGAAACGTTTGACTGATATAGAATTTAGTGTAAAATATTTTTTCATCTTTGCATTTTTTTTATTTGAGGCTTCGCAGAGGCGTAATAGACAAAAAAAACGAATTTCCAAGGGGTCCTGACTCACTTCTGAGATCAGCTTCACACCTCCGGAGCGAAATTTTAAACTTCGATATCTTTCTACTGGCATAATTAACAAAGGTTAGTATTTCTGACGAATGAACGGAGGTGGGACGAGGGGGTATTGGAGGATTCAAAATTCATCCATAATCTGCGATCCTCCCTCCTCATTAGCCTTCTCATCAACCCAAACAGCCTCGTTCATAAAAATGAAAAATCACTCATTTTTTTTTCTATCGTTCGTCTATTCAATGCCAAACTTGTTCGGTTGTTGCATAAGTAAGTAAACATATCATATACAAAGAATACCGTTTATATCATCGGCATACTATATACGGCGATTAGGGGCAAAATGGTAACAGCAGTTGTCAGAGGTGTCAGCATCAGTTGTCAGTACAATATGGTGCTGAAAGTGTTCGTTTTCTTACTTCTCAACATTTCTTTTTCTTTTTTCTTTTTTTTTTTTCATCTCTGCTCTTCTCTTCTCTCCTTTCCTCAGCCATTGCTTTCTTTATATATATATATTTTTTTTTTCGTGTGTACTCGTTTTTCTATCCTATAAAGCTTCAGAGATTTTACGCAATTGGCCAATGCCTTCTGTTGCAGAACATGTTTTTCTTGACAGCTAACAGCTGTCGTTCTAAATTAAACTTCTTCGGGTACTTTTATTCTTGAACGTCAATTACATTTACAAAGAACGAATATTAGAGACCTTTGGCCCGTTACTAAGTTATTTTTCTTATATGCCAAAGGTACCTTAGCTCTAGCCACCTACCTAACTACAAACCTGTAATATGTCTTGTACGTGCGATACTTTTTCGTTTATTTTTTTCCAACATCCAACATGATGCAGTTATTTATGTCCTATATTAAAATAAAAATCACTAATATGGAAAATTAATATACGTGGCCAAACATGTATAAGTATTTTATCGACCATTAAATATAACCTAATTCGCCTTTATACAAGCACCTATTATGTGATATGAAAAGTACACAAGCATTAAAAAAAATATATATCCAACAAATCGTCGTTCTTTCCTTACATAGCTGAAAATTTCGAATCAATTTCGTTTAAATGACGAATAAATATCCGATCGTAAATTTCTAGATATATCGCGGAGAAAAAAAAATATAAAGAAACTCACGATTCATTTACACGACTACGTATTTGTACATTATCGGTACACATTTTTGTAGAAAACCAATAAAATATGACGTATAAGCTCTGTTTTTTTTTCTCATCTATTAAATATCCGACTTAAGTATTAATTTAGCTGGATCGTTTTTATTTATATAGGTCTTTTAAAATGATATAGAAAAGGTAATGAACCGTCTCCTCACAACTCACGTTCTCGTACGTCTTTCGCTATTCGTAGTAATGCCCTAATCTCGTAACATATACGAGTGATTTTTTTTTTCTTTTTTCCTTCGACTTCAAACCAATACGGCACATTCTATACAAAATGAAACCAGAGAGATGTAAATTGTAAAGTATATGGTAATAAAAAGAAAGCAAGGAAAAAAAGTGCCAATTACGTTTTATTACTTATAGAACTTTCGTATATACTCACTCTCGCTCGAGAGTATGGCAGAATCGGAGCACTATGTGTATGGCTGAAACACTAAAAAAATGTGTGTACGTTTATCATGTAAATTGTATTGCCTTCTCTGTCATTTATACGAGGTGGTACAAGCTACGAGACGAATAGACGGATTGAGTCGCAGTTCGGTTCGATATTTGTTTTAATGAAATTGAGATTTACATTTATTCAGCACATCGTATCGTGTATTCGTCGTCGCATAGTATTCTTCTACGTACGTACAGTACTTTCGTATATCGTTATATCGAAACGATGCGATGGTCTCGGTAACGAGCAAAATACCATCTTGCTTATGTGGCCAGCGATGCTGGTTCGATGTAATGTTGGGTTTTTCGTTCCGCGCCTTCTACTGTACACAGTCTCTTGACCATCTTCGTTAGATGATTCCAATTCTGTAGAAAATTCTCATTCTACATATACGATGTGTTGAAATAATATGATGAAATTTTTGGGATTAATGAAATCGCGTACTTACTAAATCAGTACGTACTTATTTGCATCGATACAAGAGCCATAACTGCATTTTATAAGGAATTTGTCACCTACGAGTACTCACTTGGATAATAATGAGTATATAGTTTTTTTTTTTTTTGAATTATTACTACACCTATTTCAAGTGTTTGATAAATAACACGAAGGAAAGGAAAGAATACATAATTTTTAGTGAGAAACACCATCATAAAACTGAGAGGGAGAGAGTGCGTGCGAGGATACAAGGTGCAGAGTTTTCAGAAAATGATTTTTTGAAAAAAATTGTATGATTTTCTTCGAAAAGAATTGAATAATTTTTTGGGGAGAATTTTGAATGATTTATCGAAAAGAAAATCGAATGAGGGGGAAGGGGGGATCGAACGATTTTTGAGAGAAAAATTGAGTGATTTTTTGAAAGGAATTGGGATGATTGGGGAAAGAGGGTGATTGAATGATTTTAGGGGAATAATTGGATGATTTTTTTAGGGGGAAAATTAAACGATTGTCTTTGAAAAGAATTGATTTTATGAGGGGGCGGAAAGAACTAAATAATTTGGGCGGGGGAGGAATAAACAGAACGATTTTTAGGGGGAAATGATTTTTCAGGGAAAAAGTTGAATAATTTTTTGGGGGAAGGTATTGAATGATGGGGGGGGGGCGGAATAATTGGAGGGATGGAGGTATGAATGGTTTTTGGACGAAAATAGAATGATGGAAGAAGAAATGATTTTTTTGGAAAGAAAATTGAATGATTTCTTAAAGGAAAAATAAAATATTTTTTTGGGAGTGGGGTTGAATGATGGGGGAGGAGAGGATAGAATAATTGAAGGAAGGGGGGAATGAACGATTTTTGAGTGGAAATTGTATGATGGAGGAAGAAATGATTTTTTAGGGGAAAAATTCAATGGTTTTTTGGGAAAAAACTGAATGATTTTTAGGGGGAAAATTAAACGATTGTCTACGAAAAGAATTGAATGATTTTCTGCGGGGAGGCGGGGGATGGGTGTGGAGAATTAAATGATTTTTCAAAGAAAAATTCGAACGGTGTTTTAGGGAAAAAATTAAAGGATTTTTCAAGAAAAATTGAACGATTTCTTAGGGAAAAAATTGAAAATTGAATGATTTTGGGGGAGAGAGGGGGGTGGATAGTTGAATAATTTTTTGGAAGAAAATTAAACGATTTCTTAGGAAAAAAATTGAATGATGGGGGGGGGGAGGGAGTTGAATCATTCTTTGAAAGATCATTTAATGATTTTTTAAAAGAAAAATTGATTAATTTTTTTCGAAAATAACATTGAATGTATTTCTAGGGGGAAATCGAAAATTTTTTGGGGGAGGGATTGAATGATTTGGTGAGAGGAGGATGGAATAATTGGAGAGATGGAGGACTGAATGATTTTTGAATGGAAATTGAATGATTTTTAGGGGGAAAATCTGAATGATTTTTAGGGGGGAGGATTGAATGATTTTTTCAGGAAAAGACTACATGATTTTTTGGAAATGAATTGAATTAGACGATAATGCAATGGTATAAGAAAAATTCAAAGAGGTGGCTTCAAAAAAATGAAAAATTTTTATATCATGTTTAACATTTTCTCAATCATAAAAATTAATCAATAATTTTACAATTTTTTCATGCTCAGGAGAAAAACTGTTTTTGAAAGGTTTAGGTCTGTATAATTGTATTTCAGGTATTTCAAATCATTGAACCTATAAAAACCAAATGTTTCCTTTTACACTGCTATTTAAAAATTTGTGAGAAAAATAATAATCTTCATGAGAAATCGAGATATTTAGGGAGCCTCAGATCAAAACTACAACAAGTTGCAGGAATTTTTATGTTTTGAAATGGCCACAATTTCATATATTTCTTCATCTGAATGTGAAATTCTTCAAATTCATAAATAATTTTTTTTTGGCCAAAATATTCGTTTAAAAATAGTTTTACGCTCATTCGACATCATTCTACAACTTTTTTTCATTCCTACTCTGTTTTTACTTTTTCAAAAAAACAAAAAATTCCACCACCGTATTATAGTATTTTACGAGTTACACGTCTATAGCTAGAAAAAATATACGCTTATTCGTCGATATATGGTACATAGTCCAAAAATATATGCTCGAAAACAGAATTATTTTGCGTTTCTAAAATATGGTAAATTACAAAGTCAAAATTACTATATACCGAATAGTTTTGAAACTTAAAAATACTATGCACACAAGCAGGCAAATAATTTTGGCACAAACTTCGGCAGGTATTCTTTAATGATAATTTCATTTTATTTTTTCAAAAAAAGAAAACCAAGTATAGCTTGTTTTTAATTTCACCGGCAATTAAGTCGTGCTAAAAAAAACACTTGTCAGGCGTCATGTTCAATTTTGCGTGTATTTAATAAAAAGTTTTCACTACGCCAACGTTACTGTCATATTAAAAATTTTACTCTGTGTTTCACAAACCAGTATAAGAAGCAAGTACCTATACAAAAATTATGAATTTTTTTGTTGTTATATTTACATATTCGTTATTTTGGTTCAACATGAGTACTGCAAGCCATTCAAATGTATGTATTTCTCAACCATTACGACATGGAGAATCCAAAGATTTAGTAAGAGAATTTGCCAGCGAATATTCTATCATGGAAAATAGTAAGTCCATGACTATGACCATGGGTTACCTTAAATCAAACTTTTAAAAATAAACTCAACTAAGTATCTGTAAGAAAAATTAAAAAAAAAAAAAAAAACGCCGATTTTTTTCAACTTTAGCGAAAAGAAAATTCAAAAATTTATTCGGCTGCAAAGAAGACCTTTATTCGATAAAAGATGAAATGAAATTGAAACTTTGCTGGTGTGGCATCCAGAGAAGAGCGCAGTTACATCCTAACCTTGCCGCCATAGGCAAAGAACAATATGAAGTGAAGATCGAACAATTTTACATCCAAGTAACAATTTGGTACATGTTTTTTCCTATCAAACACTCGTTTCCGGCATTTTCTTGCAGAACATCAGTAGCTCGAACTATTTTCATAGCAAAAGGACCAGCGAAAAGGTCGAATGACAGACAAATTTATAACCTTTATTTCGGAAATGTAGTCAACAATCGGGACGGAGAAACTGTTACTACATTTTTGGGTATAATCGATGATGTGGATGTAGAAGTACCCGCATTATGAGCAGTTGGACGTTGAAAATTTTCATCTTCTTTATATCATTATTATTAGTTATTATTTTATGGTAAATAAAACTGCATAATATGAATATATTTGATACTTACTGAATGATTGAAAAAATAGTTTAAAAAGCATACAGGGTGTTTCGAGAATGGATGATAATATTAAGGGGGCTGGTACACCAGACCTTGTATATGACCTGTCTGGAGATTCATTGCTGCTGTATGGAAAACTTAATTTTTCATTTTAGGTGATAAATTTTACAACGAGGTTCTCCAGAATTTTGATTGTAACTTTTGAACGAAAACAGTAAAGTTTTCCTAGTTGGTCCTAATTTGTACAGAAAAGTCCGGCGAATAATTTGAGACCAAGAAAATGATGATTGGATGATTAAGAAAAGAATACATGGGAGTTGAATGTAAAAAAAAATCTTGTAAAAATTTCTTTTCGAAATATTTCAAAAAATTTTGAAGTGACATGCCAACGTTATGCATCAAGAGAATAAGCCCTGAGCTTGCTCTTCCAAAATGGTTCTCTTCTTCGGGTCCCTATCACTCTTATTTTTCAAATTATAAAGTATTAAAACCAAAAAGGATACAATAAAATCATTCGAAATTTATTACATGTCCTTTTTGAGTTCTTCACTGCATTTTTTTGCGATCGCAAAGCTGATCCGTGAGTATGAAGATATTTAGTTCCTTTGTTTTTGTAAATTTTAAGCAAACGAGAGTACAGTTACAAAAAAAAAAAAAAAAAAAAAAAAAAAAAAAAAAATTAAAAAAAGCAGAATCAAATTTTATATTATATTTAAGTTATCTGATTTTAATTTCAAAGTAATTTTATACTAAAATGATGACGCACAAAATTTTGAGCTTCTATTGCGGTGTCCTTAAAGACCTCCAAATGTACCTGCTGACTTTCCAATTCCGAAAAAAGATTGGTTTGGATCAGCTTTACGACCGCGAAAAGATCCAATAAAGAACTCAAAAAGGACAAGTAATCAATTTCGAATGATTTCATTGTATCCTTTTTCGTTTTAATAGTTCATAACTTAAAAAATAAGAGCGATAGGGACCTGAAGGAGAGAACCATTTTGAAAGAGCAAGCTCAGGGCTATACTCTTAATGCATAATATTGGTGTGTTACTTCAAACTTTTTTGAAATATTTCGAAAAAAATGTTTGCAAGATTTTTTTACACGTTTTTTTACATTTAATTCTCATTTATTCTTCTTCTAATCATCCAATCATCATTTTCTTGGAAGCAAATTATTTGCCAGACTTTCTTCAACAAATTAGCACCAACAGGAAAAAATTTAACAATCAAAATTCTAGAAAATCTCGTTGCAAAATTCATTACCTAAAATGAAAGATTAAATTTTCCATACAACAGCAATGAATTTCTTGATAGGTAGACAACCATCATAACGCACATGTACAAGGTCTGGTATACCACCCCCTTAGTATTATCGAGCACTCCCAAAACACCCTGTATAACAAATTTAATTGGTAAATTTCTTGTTCTATAAGTCGTCTATATTCGCACAAATTTTTATAAGTCTTAAATGTGACCTCTAAGTATCTTCCTCTGTCCCTCACCCTTCTTTGTAACATTGCCATCACGCATAAGAAAACATCTCTGGTCAACACTTCATTTGTAATTTAAAACTGAGCTCATTGATCGATTGTGGTGGCCGGGGGGGGGGGGGTGGGGGGGTTAGGATAACGTTGAAACATTACCATCACGTATAAGAAAACATCTCTGATCAACACTTCTTCATTTGTAATTTCAAACTAAGCTCATTGATCGATTGTGGTGGGGGGGGGGGTGTGGTGGTGTTAGGATAACGTTGAAAATTCAGTACTATTGCTCAGACTGGCGTCGTCGAGTTGAAAAACAAAAGAACTGGTTACGATTACATATTCGACGTTGTAAATATCATTAAAGCATGCAATAAAGTTCAAATATCTGTCGAAGCTAACCAATTCGACAAATTCTACGAATTCTTCACTCTATACAGCTGCTAGTTTTGAAACAAAGCAACATCAATAGATATAATATTCTTATAACATAATCGTAATTCACAGATTATTTCACGTACCCACTACCCACCTATCCCATATACTAGAAAATACTTTTCAACTGGTCATAAGGCGATAGATATTATACTCTTAATAACGTACCTGGACTTATTCTCATACAAGTCTCAGTACCCATCTTCGCCATTACGTCTTTTACTTAATCGCCAACCGTAGGTATTAATTTGTAATTTTTATTCGTTGGCAGTTTCCCGGCTGTCAAGAAGCTTGCAAGTTTCACCGTGAAATGTCACCAGTCCAGCAATCGGTACCGGTTATACAGACACGAGGCGAAGAGGTTATTTTTGTCAAGAATCAAACCGCCTACTGGCCCAAGCCGACTCGTATACGACACGGCACCAGCGATCCTCTGGTCTACGTTGTGATGCGTCGTTTGCCCGGTAAAATGTGGCGACAAATCACTCAAACTCTGGAAACCTCGTCCAGGGTATCCGAAGACCTGTCATCGGGCGCTATGTTACGCGTACTGGTCGTCGATCGCGATGGCCTATTGACCATATACAGTCCAGTCGCTTCCGAATCGTCGCTCAGAAGTGCCAACGACATCGCTCGAAGTTCCGGCCAGAACGGCTTGAATAATTTATTCGCTCCGTCCAACGCCACTGGCGGTCAAAATAAACCTACTTCCAATGAGAACGTTTCTTCTGGCGGTAAAGGACGAAGGATTAATACGGAAATTGTGAAAAATTCTTCTCAACAACAACAGCAACAGCAACAACAGCAACAACAACAACAACAACAGCAACAGCAATCGGTTTATAATCGTACTTCGGTGAGTTAATTTTTTTCCTACGTATTGTTGTGTTAAATTAATTATAGCTTAGAGAACGAACGAACGAACTTCGTTTTAGCTTACTGAAATCTCTTCAAATCTCTAAGCCACCAGTAAATTTTCCAAGCATAGGTATTTCTGATGGTGGTGTAGCGGTGGAGTAGAGATGCTCGGTAGATACTTCATCGTTGATTCGATTCTATCTCGTCTTCGTTTCACTCTTTTTTTTTCTCTCTTTTTATAAGCATTTTTACGAAATGCGAAAAAATCGTCGCCATCCCAAGAGTACTGTTTACGTTACAAGAGTAACCGTTACACTGGTTGCGAATATCGTATACACTTGTTTTATATCCAATCTGTTTGAATATTCCCCGAACGTATGTTATTTAAAAGAAGTACCTATACCGGTAGCATTTTAGCAATCTTACTCCTCCCCGTACGTTCATCTTCTTCTTCTTCTTCCTCTTCTGCTCGTACCAGCATAGAATCATCGTCGTCGTCGACGATATACACTTTATCTACAGCTATCTGGAACATCTCTCTCAATCTCGATACCGAACGGAACGATATGGTTCATGATTTTATCTCGCGGATGTGGTTTTATTATGTATACGTATTTGCGACATATACGTGCTTCAAGTCTCGATAATACTGCCAGCGATTCTGTTTCTGCAGTGAAACGTTATATTGTACGTGGACGCAGAGATACCTTAGTATTCGCTATGTAAACTGTTTCTCGATAAACGATGCTGTTTTTCCCATCATCTCCGTCGTCGTCTCGGATGTTTCGATAGCGCGCCATTGATCGAAAGAAGATCGTTGTTTTGCTGACCTAGCAGAATCTACATTCTCGATAGTCCTATTTTGGAATACCCAACTGTATTAGATTATACTTCGATCCGGACTGCACGGGTAACCAGGCACATATTTCCGCGGTCACATACGACGATGATGCAGACTAGACTATTGCATCGAATATTGGTTCTGTTTCATGACTCACTTACTTATCTAGGTGATATACTAATGAATTTTATTAGGTAAGGTGGAGTAATTTACCAGTATACCTATGCCGAATTGCAATATTACTAATGATATATTACACACCGGAAACCTGCAATCTTTTGAACGCACCATCACACGGGCAATACATATTTATTTACAGCTATCCGCAGTGTAAATAGGCCATCCTACGGTAAATAGCTAATTGGTTTTTCATTTAAAATGGGTTTACTAGTAACTACCAATCAAGAGAGCCGTAAATATTTTCGATTTTGACGTCCAGTAATCGATCCTCAGCATTACAGCATCATTGTAGATATTTCTGTGGGTAACATTCACAAATCAAACCAAATCAGGTACCTATTTGAAAGGAGAAATTTCATCTAGCATCAAATTATAATCCTCTTCCGAGATTTTCCACTAAATTTGCATGGTAAATTTTAACACTGTAGTTTATGCGGGGGGGGGGGGTGATACGCGGATGATAAACTCGAAAAACAACCAAAACCCTACATTTTTGAAGGGCTGTGAAGAGATGCATTGGTGCTCAGGAATCGAAACTCTCAAAAGATACAGTAGAAGCCTTACTAAATCCTTAAGCCAAACAGCCTCTATCTTTATCGCAAGGGGGGGTGAAGAGGGAAGAGAGGCATTGCCCTTTTTCATGGTTAGAAAAAAAATACAAAAACTTCCACACATTAGCTCCTTATTGACGTAGAGGGCTGATTTTTGAATACGTTACACAATTTTTGATTCTCTCTATCGACTGGTTTGAAAATGAACAATTTTAGTAGCGTTTGCCCTTCAGCACTCCTTCGACCAAATTTGTACGTGACTGAATTTCGACTTGAGGCTACTCGCAATGAGTTTGAAAAAAGAGCAAAACTGGAAAAAATTCGTACCTCTGAGATTTTTGTAGCAATAGTTAGAACTCTTTGCACGCAAAGAGTAAACATCGACAGATTAAATGTAATTAGTACAATTTTTTTGCCTACTTTTTTTTATTCAATACTTATCACTTGGATAATTTTTTTCTATATTTTTAGCGAAAGTGGTTCATTTTCGTTTACTGTTAGGGACAATTTTTTCTCACTGACACTGAAATGTGATACTTTTTTCCAACACGAAGAATTTCATAACTGCATGAATTTGATTTCCTCAATAACAGAACATCACCCTAAAAAAAAGAGCAGAATAATTTTCAATATAATTTACATGAAATTTAGGTAAACTGATTTTTCTCGACATTTCGAATTGAAATCTTAAAATCAGTTCAGGGTCAAGCTAAACTGTTTATGGTACAATTGATGACGATATTTCAACTCAAAATCATAAAATCAATCAGAGGTCAAGGTCAACTATTGACGGGTCAACTTTAAACATCTCTAATTGTCCTCAACAGTTCAACTTGAAATCATTAAATCAATCTTTCATAAAATAAGTCTACTGCCATTCCAGTCCATAAAAATCTGTCCACTGATGGCGTCACACTGTTAAAGGTCCACTAATAACATCTCTAATTTTCCTCGACATTTCAACTTAAAATTATAAAATCAATCCTTCATAAAATAAGTCAACTGCCATTCCAGTCCATAAAAATATCTGCCCACTGATAAAGTCACACTGTTGACGATCAATTGTTGATGATTTTTCCTGAATGCGCTATTAAACATCTTTCGATGTTAAAATGTTCTATAGGGTCCCAAAAAGTACCCTCTAAAACCTTACAGCCCTGCCTCTTGAGCTCTTCCGCCAAAGAGGAAGAGGAGAGTGTAAAAAGTGTACCAAAATTATACTTTTGCTCAAATTCTGAAAAATAAGCTATTTAGCGGTGAAGTGATTACAGAAATAGAATCCTGATGAAATTCCCATTGAAAGTGATACCAAACATGACCCATTTTACTCAATAAGGGGACCCGAGGGAGAGGGCAAAAATAACATTACTTGAAATAGCCGAAAATTTAGCACAAAATCTAAAATATATCATTGAAAACGTCGGCTAAAAATGTAACACCAACAAAAAATACATCTAGAACCTATGCTAAGTTTACACACCAAATTTTTGACTTGTTATGCCAATTGGGGGTAGGGAGAGGGGAGGAGGAAGATATATGCGAGGAACAAAACTCGAAAAATAGTATTTTTTCAAGGCCAAACAGATGGAAAATCCTCATATCTCCCCTGCTAATCGACCTAGGAGGCTGATTTTTGGATACATTATACAAGTTTGGATAGTCTATCGTTTGACTCAAAAAGGCACAATTTTTGCGATTTCAGCCCCTTAGAAGCCCTTCTTTAAAATTTCAACACAGCTGAATTTTGACCCGAGATCAACCCAACTCCAGAATATCAAATTCACCGCCAGTCGAAGCCTATTTCCCAAATTTGATCGATTTTGGTCGGTATCGAGCTGCGTAAACGATTTTTTGTGGGCTTGTTTTAAAAAAATTCTCGAGCTTTTAAATTAATATCTATCTGCCACAGGCGGTGATAGTGAGCATTGGGGGCTTAAACAACTGCTCAAATGTTGAACTAGCCCCTCTCCAAATATTATCAACAAAATTTAATAGATGATAACTTATACATACGATTATCACTTTTGATATTTTTGCAAAATTTTTGCCTTAATTCGCATTTTTTTTTCAGGTTTTACGAACAGATGCAGTACTTTTTTCTAATAGTAAAAATGAGAGACGGACTTAAACCCTGTTTTCTCCTCCTCCCCCGCCCCTCTTCACGCGGCTCAAATTTTTTTAAAGCTCTCCAATATCCATATCGAAATGCCAAGTCTTTTTTAACGTTAATTTTGCTTCCAATAGTCATACTGTAAGCACTTGAAAGGTCAACCGCTTATACGATATAATGTGCTCTTTCCAGTGAGACCCATAATTAATCTTATCTAATTATCCTGAGCTTTTTTTCGCTACACATTTCATGGGCAGCATTTTCTAGACGTTACATTCATTAAAAATACCTCATCGAATAAGCGATGATATTCGATCCATAACTTGGTCGTCGTGAAATATCTAATATAAAATCATTAAATTCTATTCTCAAGAAGAGAAATAAAGAAGTAGGTAGGTCTTTTTGAAAATCATTTCTTCCTACAATCGACTTCGTTTTGTCGCCTTTAATATCACAGCAGTACATATATAATAACTTGTATTTCGCCCAGTAAAACATTCAGAGAAAAAAAAAAAAACAGGTAATTTGATGGCATTGAGAAAAAATGGATAGAAAAAAAAAACTAGACCAGATTCTCTACCGAACATTGACCATAATTTTAATACACGTAGCTAACCTACTACGTACACTATTTCGATACATATATTAATCGAATTCAAAAATCTCATTGAATCGTTTCCCTTTCATGTATGATAGGTAGCTTGGTACGTATTATTACGCGTGGGTTTTTTTTTTTTTAATATAATATCCAATATACCATAAGCACATTATGTATATACGCGAATAGCAGATTTATACGCGAAGAAAAGCAAAACCACATAATTTGAACTCCATACTTACATACGCAAGGTATACCTAAACCATACCAAAGGAAAAGGGGGTAAAAAAAAATGGGTAAAGGAAAAAAGAATTGCCGGATAAAATAAACTACAGACCATCTTCGAATATTCGCGTTAATTTATATTAAAAGAAAAAAAAAAATTCTACATAAATAAAACGGTAATAAAAATGTTTAACCGTCATGTTGACCAGTTGGGCTATTTATTAAAACGGTTCGAGGAGTCGTGGCATGGCAAATGCGGCAGGCTATGGCCTCTCGACATCGTCTAAGTGAATTTGTATTAAGTATAAGCCGCGTGTCCGATGGTATAGGTATCTTCCGCTCGCTGTTGGGACCAAACAACCAGCACTCGAGGACATTTGTTTTTTTTTTTTTTTTTACCTCAGAATTACATATTTTTTAACACGTTTACGCCTCACACATATGTAATGTCGTTTAGCTCGATACCAATGGTACGAATTTTCTAACTCGCGGTCGCAGTCGGTTGTCTCGCCATGAGCCTGGCATCGTCATCGTCATCGTCATCGTCATCAAGCATTTTTAGTTTGAAATCAGATCGGAATGAGATATAGGTACGTTCTGGCAGTAAAACGACACTATCGTTAATCAGACAATGATACCCCCCCTTTTCCCCCTTCCTTTCTTTTCCTGTTTAAAAAAAGCAAAGAAGAGGCCTCGTGTTGGTTTTCTTATTCTTCTTCTTTTTCTTATTCATCTTCTATATAAACTCTTTCTTCCGCGCTTGTAATTAGTCGGCATTCTTTATCAAAAAAGCAACACAAGGTAAAGGCGACGAGCAGAAGACGCAGAAGGCGGCTTGTATACCAAGAAGATATAGACTAACGACGCGACCACGACGACGACCAACGAAGAAGAAGACGAAAAAGAGGCGGAATTAACGACCAAAAAAAAAAGAAAAAATAATGACTAAGAAATCTTATTTTTACGTATACAAAAGTAGTAGAATAAACGCGATTTTTAACACGAAAAAACAAGCAGCAATGGCGTAAAGATGAACGACGACGACAACGATAACTGTGGAAAGTGCTGCAGAAGAACAACAACAACAACAACGACAACAGCAAGAGGGAGGAAAAGAAATCCAGTACAGTTCTATTTGCTCTCTCGCGAAACAAATGGCCCACTAAGAAAGTCTACGTTGGCGCTGCGCTGTTTATTATAAAGTTAAATTTATGTTCCAATTACGGCCTTATCCGTCCCTCATTAATAAGAGAAAAAATTTATTACTAGATCATCCTTTTTGTCTTGCTTCAAGCCTTTTATACAGGCCAAGAATTTAAATAGCGTTTTTGTAAATTATCTTGTTCGTCGGATAATTACGACGATTTTTTTTCCCTCTAGTTAACCGATTCCCTATGGCTGCACGAGCATCGTAAGCACATTCTTTTGGCCTCGTTTAAACGCATTTTTCACGCGTCTTCGGGTTAGGTTCTTCATCGTCGTCGGTGGTATCTATCCACCCAACACTACCCCTACCTCTTTCTCTATACAATGTACTCGGTAATTGGTCTTGGTACATACATTGAAATAAGCTTTTTGTCATTTTCGCACATTCCGCTTATAAGAAAACATCCAAGACGCGAAAAACTTTTATAATTACTTTAGCTGCATTTTCATATCTCTCTCTCTCTCTCTCTCTCTTTATCTCATTATTATGTCGAAACGAGTTACCATAGTCCCTGCCCATCCTGCTCTCTGCAACTAGGTCGACTCGAGCACGTGCTTTTTGTACGAGAAATTAAGTCGTACGTCTACGTACCAGGTAGGTATAGATATATATATATACATATACTTGTGTGGAAGAAAGATGCACTTTTCTAAACTTTCTTCTTTCTAAATTAGTAGTTGCCTGAGTACGAATATATATACGATGCAGTTTTTATCATTCCATCCAAAGATACGACGACGACAACAACGAAGGGTTGAAAGATATATCTCGGGGAAAAGTTTTCTTTTTTTTTTTCTTTGCCCTTCTTCAAAGAAACTTTTATATACTTTGATACTTGGTGCATGAGGAAAAAGTTTTATACTTTTTTTTTTTTCATCGTGTATATATATACTTACACTTATTTCCTGCCGAAGAAACGCCCCCCGATGCCATCTTACGGTATCCTTAGCCACGTATGAGCCGCCTAATCAGTTATGTAATGCGCATCGCCACGATGCTCTTGCTTTTTTTTAATGAAAGAGCTCGTAATAAAATTTCCATACGGGGATGTAACGTTACGCTGCTCTTTTTACCTACCCTACGCCAATGATGACGATGAAAAGAGCTAAAGCATGCGGGATACTCGTGGCTGCAGAAATTCTCGTCTAAAATTCGAATAACGTTTGTTGATGCTCTTTATTACTTTAGTTGGTCGGCTTCTTTATCGTTAGTGCAATACGAAAAAAAAAAAAAAATTACAGATAAAGGATAGGTACACGAGTAAATGGAAAAAGTTGTAATAGAAAAATAAAAGCGCCAAGATGCACTGGGAATTGCTCATTCATTGAAACGAGTATCTGAAACTCCCCGATGAGGCGCATTTAGGGCAAATATTAAATCTACATAACAAATTTCAACGTCCTGGCTAAATTATGAGAGGAGATATGCGTGAGAAGAAATCGAAAATTAAGAAAAATCGATAAAAAAATCACTTTTTGGAGCTGCGAGGGGGTGCAACGGGGATGAAAAGTTGAAACCCCTGAAAGACACATCGAGGATATCTAATAAATCTAAATGCCAAATTTCAACCTTCGATAGCACCATTTGAAGGGGAGATAGGGGAGAAAATGTCTATTTTCGAGGTCAAAAAGACGAGAAACCACTATTTTTCCTTTTCTAATTGACCTCGAAAACTGATTTTTGAATATGATACACAAGTTTTGATTTTCTATTGATTGGCATAAAGAGGAATAATTTTCGCAATTTTTGCCTCCCAACACCCCTCCCAATTTTTTCCCCCCCACCCCCCCCCCCCCCCAAAATTGGGCATAACTGAATTTTGACTAGAGGTCATCTCCAATCAAAAATATCAAATACTTCGTCAATCTAAGCCCACTGTCCAAATTTGATCGATTTTGGTCGGTATCGAGCAGAGCTAATGATTTTAGTAGGGAGGGGGGAGAATAAAAAAATAAAAAGGAATAAATATTTAAAATGGCTAAAATGGCCTCAATGATTTTCTAGGACCCCAAAACGGATTTCGTTGATATCTCCCCCCCCCCCACATGCCGAAAATCGATAGTCTGTATTAACCTTGTTTACATTGACAACATTACATAGAAAATCAGGCTAAAAAATTAACATGTATGTAGAATGGAGTACACAAGAAAAAGTAAGTAGATATTTTATTAAACAAAAAGTTGATGATTTTGTCATCATTTGTATACAGGGTGTCCCATAGAACGTCTGTCAAAATGAGAATGTGATCGGTACTCGAAGGTGAACAAGAAATGTTATTATGAGAAGTTGCCTATCTTGAAAATTAAAGGAGCTAAGATTATTTCTCATTTAAAAATTCGTTATTTTATGTGAAAAATTGAAAAAAAAATTCAGTTTGACTGGTTAAATAAAAAGTGCTAATAAAAACAAAAAAAATGTCATGTTAAAAATTTCAATAAGAATAAAATAGAAAGAGAATGTAAGAAGTGTTGAAAGTAAATTTTTTCAGTATATTTTTCTATAAGGCAAGATTTTTCATCGAAAATCAAAATTTAGTACCCTTGGAGGATAATGCATACCTTTGGGAGTAATTTTAGTTATTCACAAAGAATTGGAAAAATTGATAATTACAGAGATATTTTAGAAAGTTTAAACTTCTATTTAGTGACATTTAAAATTTTTTAAGCGGAAACGAAAAAAATAAATATTCGACATATGCAAAAATAGTCCTATTGGTATTATAGGACTCCAAAAAAGTTTTTGAGCCCCCCCCCCACCACCACAGATTCAGTAGTTCGAAAGTCTATAACGGTCTGATTTTCTTTCGTAATATGACACAGGAAATAAGCCTCATGAAACAAGAGCTTCATTTCGTGATACTTTTTCTCGAACAATTGAAAAATTCGTATTTTGGGGCTGCACGAGGGTAGTTTAATGAAACACACAGTGTTTGCGCACTACTTTGATCTAACATAACGAATTTCAATTATTCTTGCCAATTTGAAATAGCAAGGGGTTGACTAGCCCAAAGACTGGAAAAATTTTCAAATCCGGAAGTATCGAAAAAGTTGATTGCAGAATCTTCTAATTGGCTGAGAAATCCGATTTTTTGTTGCGTTATGAATTTTTCAATTTTCCAACAATTAACAAAAAAAAATTAAATTTGTTTCACAACTATTAAAAACTACTCGTCGTAAATTTTCCAGAATTTGCAAAAATCGTACCCATTTTCGTTTTTCACCATTCACTTATTCAATTAAAAGTTGCTGTAAAAAGTTGCAACTTTTTTTCAAAAAAAATTTCTTTTTAAAAAGGAACTGTTTATCAATCGTATCACATTATACAAATAATAGGCATTTTTCGGCTACTAAAAGTCATATCGGTTCGTTTTCGATAACGATAAAAAATTCTATCAATTTTTTTCAACTGTAACTCGAATCACGATTAAATTTCACGATGCGTTTCAAATAACGATCGTAAATCAGCCTTTTTTTTTCCAACTGTCACGAAACCAAAGCCGAAGGATAAACAAGAGGGAAAAGTTTAGCACGCGTGATTCACGCCGAAAAAATTTCGTTCTATTTTTCCTCTCGAGATACACCTCCTCCCCTATCTCTAACAATGCCGAAAGAACGACAAGTAGAGATTACACACGCACACACACACCAAAACATTTTTCCACATCGCATGGTTGGTAGAGGAAAAAAAATTTTTTCAATCTTTTTGAAGTGTACAAAAGCGACGAATAGTAAACGTGAAATTAGAGTGTAAAGAGCCCTAACATCAAACATACCCATTGAAGCGTTTTCGGCTAAGAAAATTTTCTCTATCGAAACGACAAACAACCCTAACTCGACTCGAAATATAGAAATTTAAACCCCATTACAAGGGTAAAGTTCAAGGTATGCCTACCGTTCCTCAAGTATGGTACACGTTTGGAATTTCAATTTCACATACAAAATCAAGCTCCAAGGTGTACAATAAATACATAATGTACTATGTAGGATATTCAGACCTTGAAAATGTTAAGCGCTTGGTTGGATCGCTGCCCTCCCCCCCCCCTTTCACGCACCTTGCCACCACGAACCCGTATAATAGGCAAATATTTAGTTTCGGGCTACAAAGCGTTGTTGTATACTCGGTAGATATACGAGCAGTATTCCTATATTCCTATTCCTGTATGCGTTTTTGTTTTTTGTTTTTTTTTTTCGGACATGCTAAGGTGGACCATATTGTTTGGAATTAAAACACGAGTCTAAATAACGGATGAAAATTCTCTCATTTTCAACCGAACAACGAATCTAACTCAGCTAACATACCCGTATTATTGTAATCTAAATACATATAGTAGATTTCGTTTTATAATATCTCGGGTACATAAATATATATATATATAAAGTACATTTATATACAAACAATTTAACCATATCAATCATCTGTGAGCTGGTGGCGATTTGTAATGATGAATCGGCGCGACTTTGAGAAAATACCGCCACCAAAGCTATATATATATGTTTAGCTGCGGTTACCATCGGTATTACGGCGCGATCCAATGTGCCGACAATCACACAGACAGACAGACTTCTATCGTCTATACAACTACACAGCAAAGACTGGTTGACCAAGCGTGTACGAAAAAAGAAAAAAAAAAAAAAAAAAAGTCTTT
>FIZR01001013.1:0-29046 GCA_900060175.1 Ferrisia virgata | reverse complement strand
TGAGGAAAATTAGAGATGTTATTAGTGGACCATCAACAGTGTGACGTTATCATTGGACTGACCTCAGTGGACAGATTTCTATGGCCTGGAATAACATTTTATGAAGGATTGATTATATGATTTCAAGTTGAAATTTTAAGAAAAATTAGAGATGTGACATCAGTGGATATATTAACATTGAAAGATATTCAATAGCGCATCCTAGATAAATCGTCAACAGTTGACTATCATCATTGGATGGCATTAGTGGACCATCAACAGCATAACGTCATCATTAGACTGACATCAGTGGATGGATTTTGATGGCCTGGAATGACATAAGTGAAATTATTTTATGAAGAATTAATTTTATGATATTAAGTTGGAAAATTGAGGTAAATTAGAGATTTTTGAAGTTGGCTCATCAAAACAGTGGGCTTTGACCTGAAATCGATTTTCTGATCTTGAGTTGAAATATCGTTAACCGTTGAACAGCCAACAGTTGACCTCTGACTCGGATTGATTTCAACTTTGAAAGGTGTTTAATAACGCATTCTGGAATAATCGTCAACAGTTGGTCATCAACTATTGACCATCATCATTAGATGACATTAGTGGATCATGAACAGTGTGACGTCATCATTGGACTGACATCAGTGAACAGGTTTTTACGGCCTGGAATGACATCAGTAGACTTATTTTATGATTTTAAGTTGAAATATTGGGAAAAATTATAGATGTGACATCAGTGGACTTATTAACATCGAAAGACCTTTAATAGTGCATTTTGTAAAAAATTGTCAACAGTATTCCAGAAAAATCATCAACAGTTGACCATCATCACTGGATGATATCAGTGGACTGTCAACAGTGTGATGCCATCATTAGACTGTCATCAGTGGATGGGTTTTGACGGTCTGGAATGATATCAGTGGACTTATTTTATGAAGAATTGATTTTATGATTTGAAGTTGAAATGTTGAGAAAAATTAGAGATATTTGAAATTGATCCGTCAACAGTGGACCTTGATCTTGAATTGATTTCATGATTTTGAGTTAAAATGTCATCGTCTGTTGACCCACCAACAGTCGAGCTTGACCCTGAATCAACTTTAGTATCACATGTTGAAAAGTCATGAAAAATTAGTTGACTTTTTTATGATTTCAAGTTAAAAAGTTGAGGAAAATTAAAGATGTTCAAAGTTGACCCATAAACAGTTGACTGATTTCATGATTTTAAGTTAACCATTTAGATTCGGACTGTCAAGAGTAGACATTCACCAATACTTGGCTATCATTAGTTGATAGTCAACTGTAGACCGTCAAACGTTGACCATCAATATCCTGACTCTTGAATGTAAAGGAAGAAACTCCAAGTAAATTTTCAAAATTCTTTATCACTTCTCTGGTTCCAGCGGAAGTTCAAATTTTATCTAAATCTAACTGCTGACAATCCAGATGATAACAGCCCAGAATGTTTCATCATCAATGTTAAGGCCATCAAGTTCGGATTTTGGTAGTCAACTGCTGACAGTCAAGTGTTGGCGGTCAACTGTAGAATGCGCTGTTGAACATGTTTTCATATTAACTTTGATTTTTTTTTTCAAAATTGGAATTATCAGTATTATATATATTTATGCTCCAAAACATCATTGTTGGCAAATTTTCACCGTTTCCTCTTTTTTTGGTGTTTAAAAAAATTGCTTTTTTAGTTTTTTCTCAATTTTTTAAAAAATTACAAGGGAAATTTTTTTTGATTGCAGCTTTGAAATTTTTTTTCCCAGAATTCTTAGTGAAATGGACTAAATTCACTTACCTTTGTCAATTTGAGATTTGTTTTCATCGCTTACACCCTTGTCAGGTGTTCTTAATAGGAATCAACATACAAAAATACAGTACAAATGATTTTTAAAAAATTTAAAAAAAGCATCCTGTGAGGGGGTGAAATGGAGTTAAAAAGTCGGAATCCCTAAAAAGTACATCTGGCTCAACTAAATGTACATACCAAATTTCAACTTCCTAGCTCAATTTAGTAGGGAGATAGGGGAGGAACAGCCCTTTTTTAAGGTCAAAAAGGGGAAAACCCCCATATCTCCACTTCTAATTGACACAGAATGTTGATTTTAAAATATTTTACACAAATTTTGACTGTCTTTCAATTGGTTTAAAAAGGGAAAATTTCTGCGTTTTTAATCCCTCAGCACCCCCTCCCCAAATTGGGGTAACACTGAATTTTGACTCAAGGTCACTCCCACTCATATATATTTAATTCGCTACCAAACTGAGCCGATTGACCGAATGGGAGCGAATTTTGACCAGTATCGAGCGGAGTAAAATAATAATAATAATAAAATAATAAATATCTGACATGGCTAAAAATAGTCTTAATGGTCTTCTAGGACCTCCAAAATGGATTTCGTTGATATTCTTCCTCATTCACTGTTGGTCAATAGATTTTATTAGCCTGGTTTTTATTGACAATATTACATAGAATATCGGGCTAAAAAGAAAAAATAAAGAATTGGTTTTGAGGATCTAAAATGTGTAATAATTCCATTTTTAGAAAAAAATTTTTCAAAGTTTTTGAAATTTGAGTCAGTTTTGCAAGTTAAAAAAATTGAGTTGGTAAGCAGAAATTTTTACCACGGTATTTTGAGATTATTCCCGGTGTAAATTTCCAAAAATGCAAAATTTGGCTCACTTTAGAGTACTTGGCTTACATTTGTAAAAAGGGGTAGCCAAAGTACTCGTATACGAATTTAAAGCTGGTTTTAAAATGATTAACATTTATTTGATTATGAAATTATTGATTTATACATTTTTTTTCAAATGAAAAAAATTACAATGACAATTTTACTTATAATCAAAAAAAATATTAGGAATGATTTTTTATCTTTGACTTTTTTAAAAGTATTATTTCCTAAGATAAAATTAAATTTTGTAAAACGCCAATGAACAGTAAACTTATGTTTCTCTTCGGGGAATAAAAATGATGAATAAAAATACAATCATCGCAAAATTAAAATACTCCATAATCCAGCATTTTGGGTCGATGAAGGTAGGTAAAGGTGGGTTATGATCTTTATAACTTTGTGAAAGCTTAAACTTTAAGTACATGAACTGTAAAGAGAATAAAAGTTCACCTTGGAACCTCTTTCAGTTCTAATACCTACTTCCATAAAGACAGATGTTGGGTGTTGTTTTTATTTTTTCCCCCTCTCCAGGAAACTATTTCAATCAACTTTGAAGGAATCTATACATCAAGTGGGTGCCCACCATAATATACCTTGGATATATATGTGGTCAATTATTCCGCTTTTCGCAGCAAACCTGCTCCTCCCTTTTTGAGAAATGAAAAAGTGATATTTTTAATTCACATTATAATAATACTGATTATAACTTGTTACACAATATTCATAGATATGAAACTGATACTGGATTTGGTAATCAATCATAGTGGTCACAAGCACGATTGGTTTCAGAAATCTATTGATAAGATTGATCCTTATACTGATTTTTATGTTTGGAAAGATTCCAAAGGCATTGACAACGAAACTCAGAAACAAATACCTCCTAATAAATGGGTAAGTAGTAGTTATCTGTGAAATGTGATAACCTTAAACCTTATTTTGAAAACGTGTTACGAAACGAAGTATGTAACGTACAATAAATTATCATCTCGCAGATAAGCCTGTTCTCCAGCACACAGCTCGGTTCTGGCTGGACTTGGAATGAGAAACGAAAGCAATTTTATTTCCATCAGTTTTTAGAAGAGCAACCAGACTTCAATTTGAATAATGAAAATTTAAAGCAAGAATTGAAAGTGTGTATTTTGAAGAGACTGTAATACTTATCATTTTGTTTCATGTGGCTGGTATAAGTTGAGTTCCTATTTGTTTTTAATAAACGTCTCAATTTCAGAAATTGATCAAGTTCTGGCTGGATAGAGGTGTAGCTGGATTTAGACTCGATGCAACTCCATTTTTATTTGAAGATAAAGAATTTAGGGATGATGATTTCTATCTAAGACAATTTAATCAACCTGAAACTTTGGAATTTATTCACGAATTTAGACTATTTTTGGACGAATATAACGAGAAACATGGTGGCTTTGAAAGGTACTCGCATTGATTGATAAATATTATAAATATTTCTGTCACACGAGTATAGTGTTCTATCTTTTCGAACGATTTGTTATTTTAGAATTTACATCGCTGAAGCACACAGCAGCGATAATATTGTACTTCAGTATTATGGCACAAAGGATTATCCAATCACACATTTTCCCTATACATTCATGTTTGAACATTTTTTTGGTCCTATCAACGTTTTTATCTTATCAATTTTTATGGACTTATGGTTGCAAAGTGTACCATTGGGAGGTATATCCGCGTGGATGGTAATATTTTAATTAACACACTTATCTCAAGCTAAAACTT
Source organism: Ferrisia virgata (assembly GCA_900060175.1). Lineage (NCBI taxonomy): Eukaryota > Metazoa > Arthropoda > Insecta > Hemiptera > Pseudococcidae > Ferrisia > Ferrisia virgata. The sequence goes on along the minus strand of FIZR01001013.1, from coordinate 24,628 downwards.
AAGTGTAAACAACATGACATATATATTTGTGAGTCGTATTTTTTTGTCATTTTCCTAATTAAGAAAAGTTATTACAGTCTCAAGATCATGATACTCAGAGAGTTGGCTCGCGAACTTTACCCGAATATTCTGATATTTTTACAATCATGACAATGACATTACCTGGAACAGTGGGTGTATATTACGGACAGGAAATTGCAATGATGAATGGATTCGTAACCGAAGATCAAATGAAAGATTTTTCTGGTCGTGGTTCAAGGGATCCGTGTAGACTTGTTATGCAATGGGACGATACGATCAATGCTGGTAAATTTAAAATAGATTTCATCAGTTTGTCACAACATTGCTGATGGTTTTAAACTTCTTATTGTTTTGTTGAACGTTCATTTATAAAGGGTACCTAGCAGCCTTCAGTTAAGGTGGATGAATCGGATATTTCCTCAGATTTTGAAAATTATCATGAAACATTGTTGAAGGCTGGCGAAAAAAATTTAAGAGCAACAAACATCCCCTACCTCAAATCTCTACTTTACTGCAATAAAGAACGTTTAGTTTTTTTTTATTTGTCATATTAATGCCGGAAAATTGAAAATTAGAAACTAATTCCTTTGTGTAAGGGAAGGAAGAGGTTATTTATGTATACCAGAATTTTTTCAAGTTTTTTCTTATTGAAAAAAAACGTGGAATTTTTTTCCTAAATTTTTTCTTATTTGAATTTTTTGGTATTTAAGTGTCATAATAGACCATATAAGATTGAAAAAAAATGTCGTGGGCCAGAATCATGTTTAAAAATGAAAATACCCCCAAAAGGCACATTTCGAGTTCCTATGAAATGTACATACCAAATTTTAACTTAATAGCTGAATTTGGAGAGGAGTTATGCGAGGAACAAACACAAAAAATAAGAAAACCTCACCAAAAAACCACATTTTTGGGACCTTGAAAGGGTGCAATGAGACTGAAAAGTCGAGACTCTCAAAAGAAACATCTAGGAACCGTATTAAATGTATATACCAAATTTTAACTTTCTAGCTCCATTTGGAGGGATGATGTGGGAACAGTAGCACTTTTTCAAAGCCAAAAAAGGAAAAACTCATATCTCACTCCTAATTCACTTAAGAGATTGATTTTTGGCTTTGAATTCACTGTAGATTGGCTCAGAAAAGAACACTTTGCGTTTTTGGTCTCTTAGCAACCCTTCCCCCAAATTTGGGCATAATTGAATTTCAGCCTAAAGTTAACCCCACCCAAGAATATCAAATTCGCCGCCAATCGAAACATATTTTCAAATTTTGATCGATTTTGGTTGGTATTGAGCCTCCCCCCTCCCCATCCACCCTGGTTGTTAAACCGTAATAGGCTGGTTTTCATTGATAATATGACACAGAAAATCTGGCTAAAAACTGACCAAAAAAAATTGAATTTTCAGAGTTGTGAGGGTGTGCAAGGGGCTGAAAAGTTGAGACCCCCAAAAAAGCACACCTAGGACCGTACTAAATGTGCACACCAAATTTAAACTTTCTAGGTGGTTTAATTTGGTGTGGAGATAGGAGAGGAACAGCCCATTTTCAAGGTCAAAAAGAAGAAAAACCTTTATATCTCCGCTCCTAATTGAGCTATGAAGTTAATATTTTTGAATCTCATTCTCTATCGATTGGCTTAAAAGGGAACAATTTTTGCGGTTTTTGCTTTTTAGCACTTCCTTTCCTAAATTTGGGTACATCTGAATTTCGACCTTAAGTCGTTTCTACTGATATACATCTAACCTGCCGTAAAACTGAGCCGATTGACTGAATTGGACCGATTTTGGCCCGTACCGAGTAGAGTAATTAATTTTAATCTTTGGCAAAAAAAAATAAGACAAAAAACTACCATTTTTGGGGCTTTGAGAAGGTGCAATGAAATTAAAAAGTCTAAACCCCCAAAAGGCACATCTAAAATCCCTACTAAATGTACGTAACAAATTTCAAATTCCTAGTTATATTTAGAGAAAAAATAGGGGAGGAATAGTTCTTTTTTCATGGCTAAAACGAGAAATATTCCTCCTGAATTGACCTAGGAAGCTGATTTTTGGATATATTATACAATTTTGAATTCTCTGTCGATTGACTCAAAAAGAAATAATGTTTGCGGTTTTGGCTCCTTAGCACTTCCTCTCCCAAATTTAGGCATAACTGAATTTTGACCCAAGGTCATTCCCACTCATATAAATCTGATCTGCCGCCGAACTGAGCCGATTGACCGAATTGCAGCGATTTTGATCGTTATCAAGCAAAGTAAATGGTTTTAGTCTTCGGGGAAAATAAATGAAAATAAATATCTGGCATGGAGAAAAATGGTCGTAATAGTCTTCTAGTACTTCAAAACGGAGTTTGTTGATATTTTCCACCCCCCCCCTTATCCACCATTGTTCGATAGACTGCGATAACCTGGTTTTCATTGACAATATGACATAAAAAGTCAGGCTAAAAATCGTACATTTTGAATTTCTTTGAGTAGGCAACATACAAACGTTTCATCATTTTTGATTTTATAAAAATAAAATTATCTTTTTTATTTTTTCACTTCTACAAAATTATTTATATTTAATTTTTGACATTTTTAAATGTAATTTCGTTTTGTGTGAAAATAGTAATAATAATAAAAAAAATATCGATAACTTTTAGTCTCATATGGTTCTAAAGAACACATTGAGTCTTTAAAAAAAAAAAACTAAAAGCAATAAATTTTTCCATTTTTATGAAACTTTTTTACTTTAAACCAATTTGGGATTAAGGGTGGAGTCAGAAACTTCATATTTTTCTTACGTTCATTAACGTAAACTAATTATATGTATCGTATATGTAACTGGAATAAATGAGGATGAAGTACATTCTACACGTAGTACCTTTCCATCATCCTACAATATAATTTTACTTACCTAGGTACCTTTTTTTTCAGGATTTACGAGTAATATTACATCGTATGTGCCACCAAATTCTGATTACTTTGAGAAAAATGTTGAAGCTGAAAAAGCAAAAGACGTCAGCCATTATAATATGTTTAAAGATTTATCATCTTTAAGAAAAACACGAAAAGCTTTGAAGTTGGGAAAATTTGAGGGCAATTTATTTTCTGAAGTTTATATCATAACAAGGTATGCTTTCCTGTTGAGACTTGTGAATACAAGTGGAGTTTTCGTCTCTTTTTCAACATTAAATTTTATTTTTTATACTTGGATAATTGTGCTTACTTACATCTGCAGGTGTTTTCTTACTGTGCTTACTTATCAAATTATAGATCTTATGAAAATGAAGTACTTTTAACAGTGGTGAATTTTGATACAGTAGTTTCTCGCGTTGATTTAACGCAAGTGTTACAAAACAATCCGTACAAGATCACAATAGTAGCAGCTTCTGTGAATTCGGGATACTTGACCGGGTAATTTTTTTTTCTTGCAAAACATTCGGTCAACTGTTTGTATTTTTTGTTACAATAGTTTTGACTTTATTTCAAAATTTTTGAAAAAATTTAAGAATTTTTTTCCCCAGTCAATTTTACTGATTGGCTCTTTTAGTTAACATTATATTATATTGCATTTATTTAAGTGACGGTGAAACTTTTCTTGGTTTCTTTTAGATCAAAGGTGGAATATGAATCAAGGGATGCATTTTTTATGAGACCATTATCAAGCGTGGTGTTGGAGACGAATTTGCCAAATACCAAGGATATAATAAATGATGATAATCAATTCGTTGCATTAGCATGATTGAAAGTTTATATAAATGACGAGAAAATTTTCTGAGCATTTTCAGCTTTAAAAAACATTTTTCTTGAAATTGAAATTCAGCTAAAGAAATATTTGAATTTTACACATGCCTAAAAAATTGTTTATCGATGCAATCGAATTTGAAGAATTGGAATTGTACGAAGTGTTCAAGTTTCAACTTTATTTTCAATTATTTCAAAATGACTATTTCCAAAAATTATGTACGTGTATAGTATTTAAGTTATACCTTAAGTTTGATTGCTTAAGGAAGAATGTGAACAATGCAATTAAATATAAAAAATTCTGTAATTATTTTGAATGAGTTGAACTCCACGTAGACGTATTCAAGTGGTAATGAAAAGTATTAAAATGTAAACCAAATATGATGAATCATGTATCTATCAATTTTTTGGTATACCTATGTAAAATTTAAAAACTAGAGATTACGTAAATTTAAAAGAAAGGTAGACTGATGAATTGGCATCAAGTCTATTAAACTTCAACGAGCTGTTGAGACATCACAATTGACCATGGTATTACACAATTATTAATTAGAAGTACCATTTTTAAGTATGAATCACAGATAGATAAAACAATTTAGGTATATATAGACGTATGTAGTTTTATATTTCATAATTTGGCAGTTGTATCGACGAGTAGAATGAATCAAGGTGGTGCAATATGAAAATTTCAACCATAATTTTTCCTTTTTTTTTATACTCGAGCAGTGGTGCAGTTGCTGAATCATACGACACAGAATGGTGGAAACATACAATAATATATCAGTTAATACCATACTCGTTCAGAGATAGTGATGGAAATGGCATTGGCGATTTGAAAGGTAAGCACCCCACTTAATTATGTCACTTGTTGGGCATTCATTATGCATGGGCGTCTACTTGCATTGCGCTATGGGCAGAGGTAGGTTAATATTTTGCAGGGGGCTTGAGTCCTGCACCTTTATTTTCTAAAAAAAAGCATGATTTTCGTGACATATTAATCATGAGAATCGAAAAAAATCATTGAGGATAGGAAGGGTTCGATAGGACTAACAAGTCAAAACCACTAAATGTACATATCTAATCTCAACTTCCTAATCCAATTTGGAGGGGAGTTATGCTAGGAACAAACATTATAAATAAGAAAAATCGACCAAAAAACCACAAATTCAGGACTGTGAGGGGGTGAAATTAGGCTGCAGAGTCGAGATCCCCCAAAAGGCAAATCTAGGGTCCCTCATAAATGTACATACCTAATTTCAAGTTGCTAGCACAACTTGGAGGGAAGTTATGCGAGGAACAAGCTTAATAGAAAAAACCAACCAGATATTTGGGGCTGTGAGGGAGTGTAATGTAGCTGAAAAGTTGAAACCGCCAAAAAGGCACATCTAGGGGTCCTTACTAAATGTATAAATGTATATACTGAATTTCACCACCTAATAAATGTACATACCTAATTTCAAGTTCCTAGCTCAATTTGGAGGAGAGTTATGTGAAAAACAAACTCAAAAAACTCAAAAAAATGAGAAACCCCGATGAAACCCCCACTTTTTTGAAGGGCTATGAGAGGGTGATATGGAGCTAAAAAGTTGTGATCGCCAAAAGACACATCTAGGGTCCCAATTGAAAGTACATAAAAAATTTCAACTTCCTAGCTCAATTTGGTGGGGAGATAGAGGAGGAAAAGCCGTAGCAAAGAGGAAAAACCTTCATATTTCCCCTCCTAATTGACCTAGGGGATTGATTTTTGGATATGTTATGCAACTTCAAATTCTCTAGTGATTGATTCGAAAAGGAACAATTTTGTTGGTTTTGGCCCCCCCAGTACTCCCTCTCCCATAATGGGGCAAAACAATTTTAACCCAAGATCATCCCCACTCATATATATTTAAGCCGCCGCCAAACTGCGCTTATTGACCGAATTAGAACGGTTCTGGTCAGTATTGAGCTGAGTAAATGATTTTAGTGTTCGCTGAAAAAAATAAATAAGTATAAATATCTGACATGTTCAAAAATTGTCTTAATAGTCTTCCACTACCTCAAAACGGATTTTTTGGTAACCCCCCCCCCTCCAGCCGTTGGTCAATAGACTGTAGTGGCCTGGTTTTCAATGACAATATGACACAGAAAATCAGGGTAAAAAAAAGGCCCTGTCTTGGTATTGATATACTTAGTTTTGCCGGAGCAAAGCGAGGGTGAAAAAAATTTGGGTAAAACCCCATGGCGTACCCTATTACGAGGACCTCTTAGGGCTATTATGGCCTTCCTTAGGAGTGAAAAAATGGAAAGTTTTCTACATTAACGATGAATTTAATATCCTAATCATTGAAAACATCTTTTTCACAATTAGCCTTCAAGATTTGAAACCCAAACTTCGAAAAAAGCACTTGTTATGGCTAAAAAATATCATTTTTCAAAATTTCATCCTCGCTACACTCGGGTCTCCAAGTTTACTTTCTCCCATAAACCAAGTGTGGAAGGTCCGGAAAAGTGCATTAAATGGCATTTTTAGCCTTCAAAAAAATAACATGTCACCATTTTTAGTTGCACAAACTATAACTCATTAAATTTCCTCGAAAACATTTGAGGGAGCTAGCTTAACATTTGTGGAAGGCTTGATCCCCTCATGCTCCCGATCACCGCCTATGGGCTTAGTACCTGTAAATTAACATCTATCTGTTCTTCTGTTCACCTACAGGAATTATATCAAAGTTGGATCATTTTTGTGATCTTAACATAGAAACGATTCATTTGACACCAATATATGTGACTACGTCATTGGACATGGGATACGATGTAACCGATTATTTTAATATCGACCCACGACTTGGGACAATGGATGATTTTCAAGAACTTATGAAAGAAATGAAAAAAAGAAGTAAGTACCTGATTGTGCCAAGTTGGATGCGATGCATTCGTTATACCTATTTTTAAAACAAATTTCCACATTAATTCGAGTTTTTAATAATTCTTATTGTACAAATTTGTTTCATGTTTTAGATATGAAATTGATTACCGAGTTGGTAATTAATCACAGCAGCTATAAAAATAAATGGTTCGAAAAGTCCATCGATAGGATTGATCCATATACTGATTTTTACGTTTGGAGGGATTCTAAAGGTTTTGATAATTCAACTCAAAAAGAAATTCCACCGAATAAATGGGTATTTATCCGACACGTGTGAAATAATTGCTCTACCTACTTAATCCCTGATGCATTTCGTCAGTTTTTTTCTCAATAAGGTTTTAAACTTGAAATCTACACTGTCTCTTAGTGTTTCTTCAAAGTTTGGTGGTGAACACTAATGGCTTCGGAAACAGGTTTATTTTTGCTCCGGAGCAAAATTGAGTTTTTGAAGAATAAAAAAATAACCAGCGTAAACTGTAAAACCAGGAATGAATGAATAATGAAGAACCAAGAACCTAAACTGCAAAGAACATGAGCTTTTAGGGAACAAGAACGAAAAAAAAATTAAAGTTAAGTAATTGAAGAACTAGAACAAAGAAGAGAATAATGAAAGCAATTCACCGTTTTTAAAGAACTAGAAACAACATTGAAAATTTATTTAAAAGAACAAGAACAACTATTTTCTGTTTTGTTTTTTTATTTTCAGCAGATGTTTCCTCGATTTGTTGTAATTTGAGCGCATTTCAGTAATTTTACTGTACTGATTTGACTGTTGGTTAAATTTTCAAAAATTTGGAGCATTAGTTAAAGAGCAAAAACCAACAAGAACGAGAACAGAGAACCAGACAAAACCAAATATGGAACAAGAACAGAAAATGAGAACAATATTTCAAGAATTGCGAAGAACAAGAACGAAATACGAATATTACAAATCCTAAATGAAAACAAAATCATTAGGACCAAAACATTTAATTCGTGGGAACACGAAGAACAAGGACGAGAATCAAACAAAACCAGATAAAGGACAAGAATAGAAAACGAAAACACTGCCTCAAGAACTGTAAAGAACAAGGACAAAATAATAGAAACAAAATCAACAAAAACAAAAAAATTGATTCGTAACAACAAGAATGAAAATCAAATAAAAAAGAATAAAAAATGAGAACAACATTTCAAGAACTGCGAAGAACAAGAACGAAATGCGAACAAGAGTTTACAAATCCTACATGAAAACAAAATCATTAAGTCCAAAAAATTTGATTCGTGAGAACAAGAAGAACAAGAACCAAAACCAAACAAAACCAAATAATAAAGAACAAGAACAAAAACCCAGACTCAAGAACTGTGAAGAATAAGGACAAAGTTCATCAATCTTAAATGGAAACAAAATGAACAAGAACAAAAAATTTGATTGGTGAGAACAGGAATAAGAACGAAAACCAAGTAAAAAAGAACACAAAATGTGAACAATATTTCAAGTACTGTGAAGAACAAGAACAAAATGAGAACAAAAGTATACAAATACTAAATGAAAACAAAATCATGAATATCAAAGAATTTGATTCGTGAGAACAAGAAGAACAAGAGCAGAACCAAACCAAGCCAAATAAAGAACATGAACAAAAAATGAGAACAATATTTCAAGAACTACGAAGAACAAGAACGAAATGAGAACAAAGATTGCAAATCACAAATGAAAACGAAATCAACTAGAATAAAAAAACTGTCGCTCGTTCTTTCAGCCCTGTGTAAACCTATCTTTTTCCAGCAAATAACTGGATGGTTACCCGACCAACCGCAAAAATTTTCAAATTTTCATTTTAATGATAGTGAGCCAAACTTTGAAACCTTTTTGCTAGTTCGTAGGGTACCTGAATTTTCTGGAAAATTTGATATGTTAGAATGAAGTTTAGACATCACATTTATCAAACTTCCAACATTTTTATCCGCATATAGAAAATCTGTGAACATTTTTTCTGAATAAATTTTTGTAAAATGTATTCAAAATTACAAAATATCTACCTGTTTATTTGTACGGATATTCATAATCGTTATTTTTCGTTTTTTTTTTCAACAAGTTTTTTACATAAAAATTTGTTTATGAGAACTAAAAGAGGAGCATAAGGAACTATCACAAATGTGTGAAATTTTTCTTGAAAGGCTGACGAAATGGATTTCTCGAGTTTGTGATCACCTCTATAATAATATAGAATAGATATCTTACACTTAACCTGAATGATCTTCTAACTTTTTTACGACTATTAAAACAAATCTTCTTAGGTGAATATTTTCAATTTCACTATACCCGCTTCTGGTTGGACATGGAATGAAAAACGTAAACAGTTCTACTTCCATCAATTTTTGAAAGAACAGCCTGATTTCGATTTGAACAACGAACATTTGAAAAAATTATTGAAAGTTGGTATCGTTATGTAAATGTGTTGTGTATCTAGTTTGGCTACTTTATTTTCATTAACAATAAATTAATTATTAAATACATTTAAATATCATAAAATTACCTATTTTTCCATTTTTATGGAGTCTTTTTAAAATTTATTTTCAGAAAATGATTAAATTTTGGTTGGACGAAGGTGTAGCGGGATTTAGACTTGACGCTGCTCCACATTTCTTTGAAGATAAAGAATTTAGAGACGATAACTATTATAGTAGAGAAGTAAATCAACCAGAAACTTTGGAATTTATCCACGAACTGAGAACGTTTTTAGATAATTATAACAAAGAACATGCCGGGTTTGAAAGGTAGGCCTAAATTAAAATATTATTTGATCGAATTGATGAATAAATAGCGCAATTCGAAGGGTATACTTTCTGCGCACTTCTGATTCAGACTGCTCAACAAGAAAATATTTTTACATAAATTATACTTTTAGAATATTTATTGCGGAAGCGCACGGTCATCCTGATATCGCACTTCAATACTACGGCCAAAAAAACTACTCTATAACGCATTACCCTTACAATTACTTACTACTGTACTTTAGTGGGGCAGTTTTCAAAGGACCATGTGATCCAGCGTTTTTGGCAAATATATTGAACTGGTGGTTAAATAAATTACCTGATAGAGAAGTTTCTATTTGGATGGTAAGATAATTTTTCATTGTTAGGTATTTGTGAGTTGAATAAATTGTTATCTAGTTGATTTTTTGAGTGTGTGTTTTTCATTTTCAGACCGAAGTGCACGATGGGCCAAGATTAGGATCACGATTGACGCCGGAATATTCCGATATTTTCGTAATGATTGCGATGATGATGCCTGGAGCGGTGGGCATTTACTACGGACAAGAAATTGCCATGCTGGATGGCTTTATTATACCCGAACAAATGAAAGATTTTTCAGGTTGTGGTACTAGGGATCCTAATAGACTTCTGATGCAGTGGGACGATAGTACAAGTGCTGGTAAATAATTATACCATGTAGTAATTTTTATTTCTACTATTAAAAAAAATGAAAATTTATTTCAGGATTTTCAACTAATATCACTACATATTTACCATCGACCTCTGATTACTTTGAAAAAAACGTGAAATTTCACAGCGAAGAAAAACATAGCCATTATAATTTATTGAAACAGTTATCAAAATTGAGAACAATGAAAACTTTCAAATTGGGCAAAGTTAAAGTTGAAGCGCATTCTGAATATAAAAATCTATTTATTGTAACAAGGTTAGTAATGTAACGTATTTTTTACTTATATTTTTATCGTAATTTTAATTCTATAAATTTTTCGAAATAAAATCTCAAGATCGGGTGTTCCGTGTTCCTAGATCATATTTGAGGAACACCTTATAATAATATACTAAATTTACATTGTATTTCATTTGAAATTATTGAAATAGTTTGTATGCTGATTACAGGTCTCACGAAAATAATGTACTTACAGTAATCGTCAACTTCGATCCTTTATTTTCTCGAGTGAATTTAACTGAAATATTGCGATATCCTTCGAGTAGGATCATAATAGCTGCAGCTTCTGTGAATGCCGGATATGATACCGGGTATGAGTTTTTTTTTGTTTTTGTTTTTTTTTTTTTTTTCAATACGTTCAAGCTTCGATGTTATTATATAATTTGGAGATCAAAAACCTACTTTGAGAAAAAGAAGTTCAACGTCTTCATTTTCATCTCTGAATTTTATTTTAAAATTTTACCAAAAATTCAAAACCTAAAAAAACATTTTAGTTATTCCTTCTCAAAACAAATGTTTCTAGTTTCATTGTCGATGAAAACCAAGTTGCTACGGTCTATCGACCTACACTCGTTGAGGAGGGAGGAAGGATATCAACAAAATCCGTTTTGAGGTCTTAAAAAACCATTACGACCATCTTTGGCCATGTCAAATATTTATTTTTGTTTTAGTATCCTCCTCCCCCCCTCCCAAAAAAACTCATAATCATTTTCTCAGCTCGATACCGACCAAAATCGATCAAACTGAGGAAATATGCGTAGATTGACGACGGATTTGATATTCAGAGCTGAGGTTGATCTTGGGTCAAAATTCAATTATGCTCAAATTTCAGGGAGGGGGGTTCTGAGGGCTAAAATGACGAAAATTGTTTTTTAATAAACCAATCGATAGGCAATCCAAAATTGTTTCTTAGGTCAATTAGGAGGGGAGATAAGAAGATTTTTCCCCTTATTGACCTTCAAGAAGGGGTGTTCCTCCCTTATCCCTCCTTCTAATTAAACTAGAAAAAAGAAATTTGGTATGTATTCTTGATAGGGGTTATAGGTGTGTCTTGGGAGGAGGAAGGTTCGACTTTTCAAACTATTCCATCCCCTCACAGCCCCGGAAAAGTAGTTCTTAGGTCAGTTTTTGGCCTAATTTTCTATGTCATATTGTCAATAAAAACCAGGCTGTTATGGTGTATCGACTTACAGCGGATAGGAGGGGAATACCAATAAAATCCATTTTGGGGCTTTAGAAGATCATTACAACCGTTTTTGGCCATGTCAAATGTTTATTTTCATTTTTTCATTTTTTCCCCCAGAAAACTAAAATTATTTACCCTGCTCGATACTGACCAAAATCGCTCAAATTCGGTCACTAAGCTCAGTTTGGCAATGGATCAAATATATATGAGTGGGGACGACCTTGGGTAAAAACTTGATAGTACTCAAATCTGGGTGAGGAGGTGCTAAAGGGCAATAATCCCAACAATTTTTCCTTTTTGAGCCAATCGATTCAAAAATCAGCTCCCTATGTCAATTAGGAGGGGAGATATCGGATCCTCCCCTTTTTACCTTGAAAAGGACAGTTCCTCCCCTATCTTCCTACCAAATTGAGCTAGCAAGTTGTAATTCAGTGTGTAAATTTCGTGAGCGCCCGAAATGTGCCCCCCCCCCGCCTCAAATTGAGGTTGGAAGTTGGGATTTGATATTTAGATGTATATATTTTATATATTCAGTTTGAGGATTTCAACTTTTTAACCTTATTGCACCCCCTCACAGCCTCAAAAATGTAGTGTTTTGGTCAGTATTTGTTATTGCGAGCAGTCCTAACGAAGCGAGGGCGCAAGCTGTGGTTCAATTCTGGCATGTAAATTTAGCGGGATGTAGCCTTTGATGATCTGAATTATACACTTTAAATTCATTTTCTACCCCTACCCCTTATTAGGAAAAAGCATCGTGATGTTTTCTTGCAATCCGCATAATTCTAATATTTTACGAAAATCGGACTGAAAAAGCATCACTGAGTTACTAATTTCTGAAAAATATCTACGAAGTGTAAGTAATATTTTAATTTTTGTAATTTAGATTTGTTGTAGAAAATGAATCAGTGGGTGAATTTTTCATGAGACCTTTGTCGAGCTTAGTTTTGGAATCAGACATAGTGTCATAGCACAGAGTATTGTAAGTAGGTACATGTAGATTTTATGAAATCGTTGTAGGTATATCTGTTCTGATAATATCACTGAAATTTAAGACATTGAAATAAAGTATTTGATATTATATTTTTAGAAATATTTTTTCGATTATCATCGATCAGTGTATGTTTAAATAAGTAATAATTTTTGCTTGTAACCCTCGCCCTCCCATTAAACACATGAATCTGCATGAATTTTTAATTGAAAAATCAATTTTAAAAAATCAACTTGTTGAGTCTTGGTACGTCTTTCATGTCAAACCTGAGGTGTTATTGAATTGTGATATTCGTTTAGGTACTTATTATTACTTATACATAATTGCACAACATTAACTAATAAAAGTACCCATTACTTTTAAGCAAAGTACTTCTACATTATTGGCAAGAAAGTCAGTTTAGTTGCAAGTGATTTGAATTACTAGCTCGCTTAGCTGTAGCTCAAAAGAGGCGAAGTAGTACTGAGCAGTATGAAAACATCCGTGATTTTTTTAGTTTTCACATATTTTCATTGTATTTCAATCGCCAAGTTATATGATGCAGAATGGTGGAAACACACAATAATTTACGAATTAATACCATACTCTTTCAAAGATAGTGATAGAAATGGTATTGGCGACTTGAAAGGTGAGTATATACCTACACCTACTTACAGTCATACATGCAAGTACTTAGTAGAGTATTGAATTATTTTAATCTGAAGTTAAACAAGTAGGTACTTATTTTTTGATTTGGATTTCATCGTATTAGATAATTTATGATTTACATTCCTGCAGGAATCGTGTCAAAGTTGGATTATTTTGTTGATCTTAAAATAGAAACGATTCATTTGACGCCAATATATGAAACATCATCATTTGACATGGGATACGATATAACAGATTACTATAAAATAGATTCAAGACTAGGATCAATGGAAGATTTTGACGAACTTGTCAAAGAAATGAAGAAAAGAAGTAAAATTGAATACCTACATTGCATTTCTTTTTTATGGTTTCCATTTCTTTGAGACAACTTGATTACATTTGTTATTTGATTGGGATTCTATTGCAGATATGAAATTGATACTGGACTTGGTAATTAATCATAGTGGCTATAAAAACAAATGGTTTGAAATGTCCATCGATAGAATAGATCCATATACAGATTTTTACGTTTGGAATAACTCAAAAGGTTTTGATAATACAACTCAAAAGGAAATCCCGCCAAATAAATGGGTAAGTAGAAGCACCTATTTATTTGAGATATAATATAATTTGAGAATACCTTTTCAGATTGGTATTTTTGATCCTGTGCCTGGTTCAGGTTGGACATGGAATGAAAAACGTAAACAATTTTATTTCCATCAGTTCTTAAAGGAACAGCCTGATTTTAATTTAAACAATGAAAATTTAAAAAAAGAATTAAAGGTGGAAAAATCTTACAAATTTTGAAATGTACAATAATACCAGCTGCTTTGTATACAAAATATTGATTTAATTTTAGAAACTGGTTAAATTTTGGCTGGACAAAGGTGTGGCCGGATTTAGATTAGATGCTACTCCCTTCTACTTCGAAGATAAAGAATTTCGAGACGACGATTATGGTCTGCGACAACTAAATCAACCGGAAACATTGGAATTTATTCACGAATTCAGAATACTTTTAGATGATTACAATGAAAAACATGCTGTCTTCGAGAGGTTGGCTTGAATCTGTACAGTACCTATTAACATTGTACGTAATGAATAAAACTTATTACAAGTTTTATCATTACAGAATATTTGTGGCCGAAGCTCGTTGCCATCCTGATACCGCTGTAGAGTACTATGGTAGAAAAAATTACTCTATAACGCACTATCCTTACAATTATTTGCTTGAATATTTTAGCGGAGAATACTTCAACCAGCTCCCTGAGCCCTCGTTTCTAGCAATGATAATAGATTGGTGGTTAAAAAAACTGCCTGAAGGAGCAGTATCAATTTGGATGGTAGCTAATTCAATTACCTGTGGTCTTTAGTAACGATATTGAATCATGATACGCTTTCATAGCTTATCTTTTGGTACTATTTTTAGACTCAAGGTCACGACGGTCGAAGAATGGGATCACGAATCGCTGAAGAATGTTCTGATATGTTCACAATCATTTCTATGATGCTGCCCGGAGCAGTTGGTGTTTATTATGGGCAGGAAATTGCTATGAAAAATGGCTTCATTAGACCAGAACAAATGAAGGATATTTTAGGTAATGGTTTGAGAGATCCTGCTCGGCTTTTGATGCAGTGGAATGATAGTAATAATGCCGGTAAGACTTTGCTTTTTCTTCAAGTAGGTTATATGCCTATGTAGATGTACTTTCTTAATACTTGCTTACATACTTATTTACCTGTGTTGATGAAAGTATTAAAGTATGTTTAATACTTCAGGTTTTTCTACCAACATCACTATATATTTACCATCGAATTCTGATTATTTCGAGAGGAATGTGAAGTTTCAAACAGAAGAAAACTGCAGTCATTATAATTTGTTCAAGCATTTGTCGTCTCTGAGAAAAACCGATACTTTCAAACGTGGAAAGTTCAAGAATGAAGCACCACCTGGATATACAAATCTGTACATCATAACAAGGTTATTAATGAATAGCCTCTGTAAATATGCTGGGGAGTATGGGCATCAGGAGCTTTTCAGTCCATTTCCATATGATTCAGACACTTCCAAAAGATATTCAAGTACCTGTTATAACATTTAATTTTAAATCATTAAAAATTTCAATAATTTTGGATTTCAGATCTTATGAAAGTAATGTATTGACAACCATAGTTAATTTTGATATTTTATTTTCTCGAGTGAATTTAACAGAAATATTACAAAATCCTTCGAACGAAATCGTGGTAGCCGCCGCTTCTGTAAATTCTGGATATGAAACTGGGTATGGATTTTAATTTTTCTTTTTTTTTTATCCATGACAGGCTCGAACTTATTGTTATTTGTAACACTGTTTGTAACTGTCTAATTTTCATTTTTATAATTTATAGATTTGCTGTGGAAAATGAATTAATAAATGGATTTTTCATGAGACCGTTATCGAGTGTGGTTTTGGAATCGAAATTTTCAAATATTGATACTGTTGTTGATTAAAATTGCTCAAAATGCCATCTTTCTCATCAACTAATAGTTTTAAGTATTACAAGTTGGTCTTTCCGATAAATTCGAGCTTATCATTAATTTTATCTAATATTACTAGTACCGACTATTAATTTTCATTTTCATCATTTGCTGTGGAAAATGAATCAATGAGTGAATTTTCTACGAGACCATTGCCAGGGACACTTTTGGAAATAAATTATTTTAATGTGCCTACTGAAATTATATAAGTACGTTTCGGATGTCATCATTCTGATCAAATAATTATTTTAGGGATCAGAAGTCTAGCATTTTACCCAAGTAGATACTTACTTCGTTGAAAAAAAAAGTATTTATCAGACTTGATTAACCTGGCAAGAGAAATTTGTTTTAAATATTCGTACATTCTCGAATGTGAATCGATTGTTGTTAATATTAATCGACATTGTTGATTGCTAAATAAATATATTTTTCATTGGAATATTTGATTTTTGAGAAATAAAATATACCACGTATAGATATTACGCCATGTTGCACTTATTCAATAATGTTTAGCATTTTAAGTATCAAGTACTTCACTTACTTCACTTGTCTGTTGAAAAGATTGAGATATGTACATATTTTTTAGTCATTAATTTGTAGAAGTGTACTTATGTGTTGGTTGTTCTGCTTATTGAATTGTAAGTAGGTCTAGGTACTTTGGCTCTTACTCTTCAAACTCACATTTTAATATTTCGATTCTATTTGATTTTCAAAAACTGTTTAAAAAATTAATTTAGAGATATTTATTGTAATTTTAATCTAATCTGAGTTCTATTTGATCATAGAGTAGATTTTTCAACTTTTTTTTTGTATTATTGCAGGAATGATTCAAATTTTGATAGATCATGTTGAAGATGAAGAATGGAAGACGTTACTCTTATGCATATTGAAGTAGGCGTGGTTTAACTAAAACAAACAAGAAATTGCATCAGTCGGTAAGTACATAAAGAATTAGTACAAATAATTTTTTAATTATTCATTATAATTAGGTAGGTCCTAGGTACACTTATCATTTGAATTTTTGTGACTGTTAATACTTATTGATACAAATCAACCTCAATCAATGCAAGTATATATACCTACTAATAAAAAATTCGCTCATTCTTAATACGAATAAATTCGTCGTATCATTTGCTAATATCTCCTGCTCATAAATAAAAAAAAAAAAACAAAAAGGATAAAATTATACCCTTCGTTCAAATCATATCCGCATAAAATACCTACTCGTGATACAACCACAAAAATGGCTAACGCTCGTTAATCTTTTTTGAAAATGATTTAAAGTTTATTACATCGTTGAATGATTTTTGTCACGACGCGTTTGCCATTTCGTGACATCACGTGCAAGCAAGCTATGAATTCTGGGAGGCAGAATATTCTCGTATACAAATATTTTTTCAAATTAGAAAAGTATTAAATTGTCTCCTACAAATAGGTTAAATTTTACCTATTATCGTTAAACCGCTGGATATGACACGAATTGAGAAAATGGTGAGGGTACGTGGGTGAAATTGAATGTCTTTTTTTTGGGGGTAACGTTTGTTGTATGAATATGTATTTTATTTTTTTGTGGAATGAAATTATGATGTAGTGATGCGGCGAACGTATGAAAAATCATATTATTTTTTAAATAATTGTTTCGAGAAATCGATGCAATAACTTTTGTTAGAAAAGTATATTTAAGTTCACTTCCAGAAGTCGATTTACGTGCAGCGTTGCTAATTCTTTAGTCGCATGTTATAAGTATTATGTTAATAAGTGTCAAAATCATAACATATTCTTCAGCTACCTACATAGATTTCCGAAAAAAAAATCGTAGGTATATAATTAATAAAATAATGTGATTGAAATTAATGACTTATGGGTAAAGGTGGTTTTTTTTCGTAAAGTAACCATACGAATGTGTAGTAGATGAAAAAAGAAACTGTTTGTCCAATATCTTTAATAAATTGTTCCATTCAAATCTCCCGGTGATCTTCGCGGGGTATCCGTTAGTTTTTTAAGCCTGAGAAAAAAAATACGGTGTTTAATATTACGAAATAATAATTCGAAAAAATAAAAATAAAGTGTTCCTGTTTTTGATTCTTCGTAGGTTTCAGTTCTAGACTTGGTGTAATTTTTCATAAATTTAATGATTTGCTCGAAGGTTGCGACTTACCATATACTTAGTAGTATTATAGTGGTTTAATTGAAACTGAAAAGAAATTTCTGTATTTTTTTCAATTTTTGAACTTTGAGTCGGTTTTTCAGGCTTGGAAAGTTGAATGGGAAAGCTGACATTTTTACCACTCCACTTTGAGATCAGTTTTCACAACTGTTGTTACCCTGCCGTTTGCATATTTTCAAAAAAATAAAATGCGGCCTACCCAAATACTAATACTGGTTTTTTAGGTTTTAACCAGATCAAAATTCATGTATCTCAGTATTTCTGAGCTTTCCTGAAATCCATGCATGAATTGTCCCTCTTTTGAGGGGGCAAGGGGGTGCAACGTTTGGTTTCTTGGCAATTATTTCCCAAATAACGCACTTGAGAAAAAAAATGTTGAAACAAAAGTTGTAGAGAATTAAAAAACGAACATTTTTATTTCTTTGACCTTTTTCACCAGGAAGTCGTGGGAAGGAGCTAGAGCGTTCCAAAAAAAGTAATTTTTGAAAATCTCCAATCAAAATGAATAATTTTCAAAAATCTGCTTAAATCATTTTTATTAGAATTTTTCTTTGCCTAGTACTTTCTACTACTATGTAAAATAAGGAAAAAATTGGACCGTCCCCTTCTCCTAAAGTGGATCGGAGGGAGTACCTTTCAAAGAGTTGCAACTTTCTCAATAAACGAGTCCGTTATGCTGAAAAATTCGAAAAATTTGTTCAGACAAACGTTGCAGGATGTTAAAAGACAAACATTTTCGTTTTTTTACTTTTTTCCTAGATGGTCATGGGGTGGATTTATGGCAAAAGTAAAAAAAAAAAAAAAGGCGACACTTGAAAATTCTTATTGAAATAATTATTTTCCAAAAACAAAATGAGTCTAGTACAAGGGTTTTTGTAATTGCAGAATTCGATTTTGGCAATTATTTGAGCGTTGGACCCAAATTGCGCTTTTGAAGAGGACGTTCGAAATTCAAAATTTGTCAAATTTTGGACATCGGTGTCAATTTATGAGGTCTAAAATCTGCTGTTCTAGGTTAATGAGAGTTTCTAGCTTTCGGATTCAAATTTTGTTCAAAAATGGAGTATTAAAATTTTAAAATTTTATAAAATGCTCACAAACGGGTATTAGATTTAGGGTATGGGGTTTCCGATGCGATTGCGCTATTTTGGGATCTTGAAACTGTTAAGGTCTAAAATAATTTTGGAGCTTGGTAAATTGACACCAATGTACCAAATTTGCCAAATTTTGGATTTTGAACTATCCCCTTCAAAAGCCCAATTTGGATTTTACTTTCAAATGGTTGTCAAAATCGAATTCCCCGAACACAAAATCTTTGACAAACTTTGGATTTTGACCCCCCCTCCCCCCCACTTTAACCGATGGAAATACTGCGCTCAGTCATATCTAAAATTTATGTTCAACATTTATTTTAGAACGTTTCTCAAAAAAAGAAATAATAATAATAAGAAATTTTTAAACCTTTTTTCCGATGTTTTAAAAATTTTCCAAAATTTTTATCGTAGATATTGAAATAGGGCTTTGTGAAGACGCGGATGAATTGATTTCTTTTATTCGATCTTGAAAACCACTCTCCCCTCCCCCCGTGGTATGTATTACAAGTTTTAGTTCTGAATAATTGCGAAAAATGAAATACCTAACCGTCTTTTTGCTGTTTAATATCCATTTTTAAAAAACATTAAAAAAAATTTTTTTTTTTATTTTTGAAAATTTTCGAAACAGAACAAACTTTGAATTAGTTTTGCAAATTGGAGAAATTAATTTAGAAATTAAAATTTTTACCACATCATTTTGAGGTCATTTTGCTGGGCCAATTGCAGATTTCCCAAAAAAATCAAAACTCTGCCAACCCTACTGAATACCTTTTGCATGTTCCTTGTTATAACGCAATACTTTTTACTGCTACTGAAAAACTGATAATAACTTCATTCATAGGAAATTTAACGACCATTAATTTTGTATCAAGCTAATTTCATATGTGACCGTTAAGGACAGAGGTATTTGCAAAAAAAAAACGATCGTTTCTTTCCCTTTGATCAATTTCTTGAAAAAAGAGGCCACCCTTCTCGACCACAAGATTATTGTTTTGTTCAGATGCTTTCTACAAGTTTCAAGCATCAAACCTATCCCACTATGAAGAAGCAGTGGTACCCAAACCAGTTTTTGAACTTTTAAATATATGATTCGCACGTTTTCAAAATTCCTTATCACGTCTTAAAATCTCAACACAAAGCTCTTATTTTGAGTTGTTATCTTCCATCGTCTTGAAGATCACTAATTGCTCGGTGACTTGCATCTATGAAATTGTTACGATTACTGCAGCAAGTACACAAACCACGTAACACAATTAAACATGCTAGGCCTACATTTCTCACTTTTACGACTATTTCCCGTTACTCTGAAGAATTCTTTATTTAAAGAGGGGAAAACAAATCTATTATTTACGTATAAATCATTCGTTTAGATAGCGAAGTCCACCAAGCAATGCTTTATTTCTCGATAGAGCATCAGCAGGTTGAATAAAAAATTACACAGGTACCTAGACCTACGATACATCTATCTATCCTATTGGAAGGTTTGTTTTCAACGTGCGATAAAATTAGTAGCGTGTTATATGCGTGTCATAAATTTCAGCTGTTGAGACCTGTTAAGATGTTACCATTACGACGTTACATAAGTTTTATTACTGGTAAGGTGAGTTTAACGTGTAATCATTTCACCGATCATATTTCATGGCGGAAAAACGAGCTAATTTTCGCGTCGTATTTGTAAAATAAACGAAAAAAAGAGAGAAAAAAAATACCGGTCAACGTGTTTGAGATGGAAAATTTCACATTTTGCTCGCGCGTCATATATGAAATGGAAACCTCCTTTGTCGAGGCGTATTTTCACGTAGGCTACGGTACGAATTTTCACAAACAAATAATAATAATAGAAACATGGAAGAGGAAAATGTTGGCAGTGTATAATGTAACGAACGTGAGACCCTTTATGTCGAATATGTTACGCGTAGCATGTGTAGCTGGGAGGTACACACCTTTTTTTTGAAACTTCGTTCGACGTATCATCGTTCACCTAACACGTGTTGTTGTTGTGGCCATTAAGGGAGACACGTGTCTGAACGCGTGTCTTATTTCGCTACGGTTTTTGTGATTAAAAACTTTTATTCTTCGGTATCATAAGGTACAATAAAGAGCAGGTAAAACCAGCGTGACTCTAATCTGCGGTTTTAACTTAAAAGGTGTACGATATGGGAGACGTGAAATTTTAGCTTTTGAAGTTTAGGATTATTGCATTTCACGGTGATCACATTATAGAAAGAGTGAGATGAAAATGACGTCATAATAGGTGCAAAAGTATTAGGCACATGGGCATACGTGAGTCCGCTATGATGCCAGTTTTTAGCCTGATTTTCAGACTATTACGATATATCGACCTACGGAAGATGAGGAGACGGGAGAATATCAAAAAAAACTGTTTTGAAGTACTAGAAAGCCATTACGATCATTTTTTAACCATCTCGGATATTAATTATTGTTTTATTCTATCACCCCCCCCCACACCTCGTAAAAAACAAAAATCATTCGCCAAGCCCCATACTGACCAAAATCGATCAAATTTGGAGAGTAGGCTTAGATTGGGTAAAAATTTTATATCCTAAAGTGGAGATGACCTCGGGTCGAAATTCAAATATGCCCAAATTTTGTAGAGGAGGGGGGGGGGAGGTCAGAGACTAAAAACGTAAATATAGTTTCTATTAAAATCAATCGATAGAGGATCAAAAGTTGTATAAAATATCCAAAAATCAACCTTTTAGGTAAATTAAGTGGGGAGATATAAGGGGTTTTCTCGTTTTTGACCTTGAAAAGGACGGTTCCTCATCTATCTCCCCTCCAAATTGAGCTAGGAAATTGAAATTTGGTAAGTAGACTTAGTAGAGGCCTTAGATGTGTCTTGTGAGGGTTTCGACATTCAAGACCCATTTCGCCCTCTCGTAACCCCAAAATGTGGATTCGTTTTAGGGCCCTCGAAGATCATTACGACCGTTCTTCACCATGTCAGATTTTTATTCTTATTTTCATCGAAGACTAAAATCATTCACTGTGCTTGATACTGACCAAAATCGCTCCAATTCGGTCAATCGGCTCAGTTTGGCGATGGATTAGGTATATATGGGTAAGGATGACCTTGGGTCAAAATTCAGACATGCCCAAATTTGGGGGAGGGGGTGCTAAAAAGTCAAAAACGCAAAAATTTCCCATTTTTAAGTCAATTGATAGAGAATTAAAAGTTGTATATCATATCCAAAAATCAATCTCTTAGGTAAATTGCTGGGGGAGATATGAAGGTTTTTCCTCTTTTTAACCATGATCCCCTCCAAATTGAGCTAGGAAGTTCAAACCTGGTATGTAGACTTAATAGGGGGTCGTAAATATGCCTTTTGGGGGTTTCGACTTTCAAGACCGATTGCACCCCCTCACAGCCCCATAATGTGGTTTTTTGGATGGGTTTCCGTATGTTTTTTCCTCGTATGACTCCCCTCCCCCTCCCTAAGTTGGCTATGAAGTTTAAATTTGATGTGTAAATTTAGTAGTGGTCTTGAATGTTCTTTTTGGGGGTTTCGACTTTTCAGACTCGTTGCATCTCCTCGCAGTTTCAAAAGTGTAATTTTTTGTCGGTTTTTCTTATTTTTTGAAGTTGTTCCTCACATATCTCCTCCCCAAATGGGCTTGGAAGTTGAAATTTCAAGGAGAAGAACAGTTAATGCAGGTAATCTTAGTAATGTAAAGTAATGCATTTCGCCTGAAAAGTAATGTATTTTTTTTCATAATCATTTGATATTCTTTACAAACTTCGAAATGAATTGATTGGTGAAAATTTGAAAACAAAAAGAATATTTAGTTTATTTTTTACCTCAAAAGAAGGCAACACTTGTATTTTTATATGCGCGCGTCACCACCACAGGAATGTTCAGTCAGTAAGCTAAAAAAATTTACTTGTTGTAATTTGAAATCTGTGACACGAATATCATCTAAATTTTTCTTATTCTGTTGCATTTTCACATTTTTGTTGAAATTTATCAAATTTCAACTGTTTCAAAAAGATGAAGTTTTGTGTGTGTGTGTGTGTGTGTGACCAGTNNGGGGGGGGGGGGGGGGGGGGGGTAAGTTGGATAAAACTATTTATATGGTAATGCTAAAAGTAATGTAAAAGTAATGAATCTCCTCAAAGAAAGTTTGTTCTCCACCTTATGTGCCTTTTGAAACTTTCGACTTTTCAGGCGCATTGCACTCCTCCAGAGCCCTAAAAATGTGGTTGAGAGGGGGGTCTTTATATTTTGAGTTTGTTCCTTACATAACTCCCCTTTGAATTGATCTAGATAGTTGAAATTTGGTATATAAATGCAGTATGAGTTTTAGATGAGCCTTTAGGGGGTTTCGACTTCTCAGTCTCATTGCCCCCCCCTCACCAAATACCGTTGACATGATAGCTTTTTGTTCAGTTTTTAGCTTGATTTTCTATGTCATATTGTCGATGAAAAGCAGGCCATTATGGTCTATCAAACTACGGCGGATGAAGGGGAAATATCAACAAAATCCATTTTCTGGTCTTAGAAGACCATTACGACCATTTTTATCCGTGTCAAATATTTGTTTTCATTTATGTTTTTACTTTTTATCTCGAAACTAAAAAATCATTTACTCTGCTCGATACCGATCAAAATCTCTCCAATTCGGTCGATCGGCTCAGTTTGGCAATGGAATAGATATATATGAGTGGAGATGACCTTGGTTCGAAATTCAGATATGCCCAAATTTGGTGGGGGGGGGGGAGGGCTCAGAAACTAAAAACGCAAATATAGTTTCTATTAAAATCAATCGATAGAGGATCCAAAGTTGTGTAACATAACCAAAAATCAACCTCTTAGGTAAATTACGAGGGGAGATATAAGGGGTTTCCCCCTTTTTGACCTCGGAAAAGGACGGTTCCTCGTCTGCCTCCCCTGCATATTGAGCTAAGAAGTTCGAACTTGGTATGTTGACTTAATAGGTGCCATAAATATGCCTTTTTGGGGTTTCAACTTTCAAGACCCATTACACCCCCTCAAAACTCCAAAATGTGGTTTTTTTGATGGGTTTCCTCGTGCTTTTTCCTCGTATGACTTTCTCCTCCTCCTAAATTAAGTTAGGATGTTGAAATTTGACTTGGATTTGATTTTTGGGGGTTTTAACTTTTTAGACTTATTGCACCCCCTCGCTGATTCAGAAATGTAGTTTTTTGGACGTTTTTTTATATTTTTTGAGTTTGTTGCTCGCATAACTCTCCTCCGAATTAAGATAGACTGCTGTAATTTGGTATGTTGATTTAGTAGCAATCCTAGGTGGGTCTTGTGGCAGTTTCGACTGTCCAGTCTCATTGCACCCCCTCTCAACTCCGAAAAGGTCTTTTTTTGTTGGTTTTTCTATTTTTTGAAGTTCTTCCTCGCATATCCCCCCCCCCCAAATTGGGCTAGGAAGTTTAAATCTGGTATGTTGATTCAGTATAGGTCTTAGATGTGTTATGTGACGGTGTGAGCTGTTTAGCCCCATTGACACCGCCCTCCACCCTTTCCACAAGTCTTTTCTCTTCATCTTTCTGTTTCAATTAACGAACGAAGATTTTAATAAACGTAGTTGGTAGGTAGCTAACTAGCTATATGTTTACTTATGGTCATTTGTTTGTTGATGTTTTTTTGGTCGTTTGAATTCTTTTTTTTTTTTTTTTTTTTTAAAGAAAAATT
>FIZR01001012.1:0-24549 GCA_900060175.1 Ferrisia virgata | reverse complement strand
ATTTTTAGCCACGTCAGATATTTATTTAATTTTTTATTTACCCCCCCCCCCATATCCGAACATTAAAATCATTTACTCCGCCTGATACCAATCCAAATCGCTCCAATTCTGCTAATCGGCTCACTTTGGGGGTGGGTTACATATATATATGGGTAGGCATAAACTAGGGGTCAAAATTGAGTTATGCTCTAATTTGGGGAGGAGGTGCTGAAGGGTCAAAAACGCAAAAATTGGCCCTTTTTGAATCCCATTGATAGAGAATTAAAAGTTGTATAACATATCTAAAAATTAATCTCCTAAGTCAATGGGCAGGTGAGGTATTATGGGGGTGGGAGGGTTCTCCTTTTCGACCTTGAAGAAGGGCTGTTCCTCCTCTATCTCCTCACCGAATTGAGCAAGGAAGTTGAAATTTAGTATGTACATTTAGTTGGGGTCCTAGATGTGCTTTTGGTGGTTCCGACTTTTTAGCTCCATTGCGGCCCCTTACAGCCTCAAAAATGTGGATTTTTGATTGAGTTTTCTCATTTTTTAAGTTTTTTGAGTTTGTTCCTCACATAATTCCCCTCCAAACTGAGATAGAAACTTGAAATTAGCTATGTACATTTAGTAGGCGCCCTAGATGTATCTTTTGGAGGTGTCGACTTGTCAGCCCCATTTCCCCCTTCACATCCTCAAATATGTGGTTTTTTGGTTGTTTTTTTCTCGCATAACTCTCTTCTAAATTGGGCTAGGAGCTTGAAATTCGATATGTACCGTCAGTAGGGGCCCTAAACATGCCTTTTTGGGGGTCTCGACCTTTCAGTCCCATTTCACATCTTTGCAGCCCCAAAAAAGTGTTTTTTTTGTCGTTTTTTCTAATTTTTTGAGTTTGCTCCTTGCATAATTCCCTTCCAAATTGGACTAGGAAGTGGAAATTAGGTATGTACAGTCAGTAAAGATCCTAGATGTGCCTTTTGGGGTTTTCGACTTATTAACCCCGTTAAAACCTTCCTATGTGTAATGCATTGGAAACGACACTTCTTTTCAATTCTCATGACTGCGATATGTGACGTAAATCAGGCCGAAAAAGCATCGCTTTGCGATGCGTTTTTTTCGTATTTATTCAAGTACGTATATTTATTTAATTATTTCTCCGAACGTAGAAATTATTTATTGTCCTCAATACCGACCAAAATCGCTCAAATTCTGCCGGTAGGCTTGGATATGTATAAGAGTGGGCAGGACTTTGAATGGATGGAAATTCGATCGTATCCAAATTCGTAGCAGACTATGCTGGGGCGAAAAAAATCGCTAAAACAGTTCGTTGTTAAACTAATTTATAGAGAATGGAAATTTGAACAACATATCCAGAAATCAATTTCCTTCGTCAATTAGAAGAAGTAATATGGGGTTGGGGGAGTCTTCTTTTTCGACTCTGAACTAAGTCATTACTCCCATTACTCTTCCCTAAAGTGAGCTGAAGGGCTGAAATTTGGTATGTAAATTAAGTAGGTTTTCTAAATATTAATTTTGACAAGTTTGACTTTTTAGCTTGGCTGCAGCCCTTCACAGCCTTGGAAAATTCGTTTTTTTAGGTGGTTTTTGTTATCATGCCAATCTGTGCCGAGGCAATATCATTATCAAATTGAATTAGAAGACTTAAATTTATCATGTGGATTTAGCAGAGGGCGTAGATGTGTCTGTAGGTATTTTCCACTTTTCATCTATCTATTTTGAAGCTTACAATTCGGTATGTAGGGGTCCTGATTCACTACAAAATCATCTTCTTCCAATAATTTGAATACCGTTATACTCGTATGATATGTAATGAGTCTCCTAACCCCAAAATTATTATATGAAAATCAAAGTGATGCTTTTACGAGTTGTAATAAAAATTAGTAACGTGATTTTCCACAGATATGATAAGATTTCGGCGACTGTGCTCATACGCTTATGGTAAACCTTCTATTATACCTTTTGTTATCTTCCCTAAGACCTGTGAGTGTACCTGTCGTGTTTATAATTACAATACAGTTACAGATATGCAAATTACTTACATTTATTTTTTCATTACTCAACGCCGATAAAATATCCCCACTCTGATTTCTTTCGTCTTAAAATTTTTTCCGCTCCACTGCAATTCGTAATGTAGCTATTGTTTGTTTTTTTTTTTTACCTACTCTTAAAATGGTAATAACAATTTATTGAAACATATCAATAAATTCGATTTATCGTTGAAAGAGTTTTTTCGCGATCCAAGTACACTGTGCGTAAATATTCAGTACGTTCAAAAGTTAGCTCGTTGATGACTGTTGGAATTATGTGTTTAGTTCGAAAATTGTATAAATTTCGAGTGTGAGTATTCTTGTTTTTTTTCTATTCATCGAAAGCAACGTGATGGTGATAGCTCAAGTCAGCAAACATTGTCGTTTTAGTTTTCGTGTGGGTGGTGAAACCGGTGTATTCGTAGTCGTACACATCACGTGTACATGTTAACCACATAAATGTATGATGTTGGGTGGACCGGTTATCATCACATATTGTATTGGTCACCAAAGGATACGCGAAGTGAAAATTCTGAGCAATTGTATCTCATACCCAAATACCCATATGTTCATTGCTCAGTCATGGCGAGCCAATGGCGATGAATCACTGGTGAGAAATTTCCGCCAAAGAGTAGTTTTGGTGAACACACCCTCCGGTGCTCTGGTCTACGATTTGAGCTAAATTACAATTACGATAGAAAATAATGACAATAGATATCTTTTACGTGGTACAATATTTTACGTTTTTAAATATTTTTCGTCTTTAAGCTGAGCAGTTGGTTGTGTTGACAAGGAAACCCTATATGCTGTACTATGTACACGTATTTACACTATAATTTAACAAGATGCGGATGTCTCTGGTCTATACGCAGCATTTATAATGTACTACTACTACTACTACTACATATGTATGTAGATGTATGTCTATCTATGCATGCGAGAGGCTTACAATACGCACGTACCATTAAAGTACGATTTATTTCAACAACGTCGTAATTAACCGAGCCCAGCGGAGTATTCTTCAGGGCAGCTGAGCAGAAACCATCGCAATAATCTTTCATAAATCGTTCTCTCGTAATTCGTCAATGGTTAGTTCATCCTTCGAGCTCTCGATGTGAAAAAGTGTGTACCTCTCTCTACCTGTAGAGATAGAGACCTAAGCGCGAATCTATCCGATGAATTTTTTCCATAAGTATTACGTACTGCGTGTGTGTGTGTGTGTGTACGTACCCTTTTGTACCTATGTATGCGTGTATCCATTTTATTTCTATCGTTGTACTTTCGCTGTTGTTGAACGCTTCTCGTGTGATAAATTATAACTTGGGTGACGTCATTTATTCGTCCAGCCAAGGTAAGCTTTATAAACCTGTTTAAAATATCTCCCTTCGTAAGCCCTCCTGCCTGCAATCTGGTCGATACTTTGCGAAGCGATGTTGCATGTGTGTTGTAGTATTATTACGCCAGCGTGTGGAAAAATTTACTCTATGTGAGTATAGCTGAAATAGGATTCTGAGTTGTGTTATTATTATATAAATTTACCCGTATTAAGAGGCCCTCTAGATATGCACGAAGGTATGAGAAATTATTGAAGGCAAATAGAGATAATTTTTTTTTTTCAGCACAAGTTATTACGAACTTGATGTATGTGTGGTTGATGGAAAAAATTGCTCGACTCGGTGGTGGATTTTTTTCGCTTTAGTTTTTGAAAAAAAAATGAGATGTTTTCAAAAAAAAAAAAAAAAACTCACGCATAGTACTTGGCGAAAATACACACCAGGAAAATATTTTGGAAAAGGTAAGGGAAACGTTTTGAAAATTTTTTCATTTATTATTACAATTCATGAAAACTGATATCAAAAAAATTTATGTAAATTGGCGAAGAAAATTGATTAAAACTTTTCAAAATAAGCTACAAAATCTGTGGAAAATATTACACAAAAATTATTTTAAAATTTTTTCGAATTACCCAAGAAATCGAAAATTTTGTTAACGTGATAAAATTTCAAATTTTATTTCATCTCGATGATTTTTTGTTGTTATTTTCGAAAGAGTTCGTAGGTATTTTGAAATATTTACTTGTACAAGTTATAACCGATTTTATATTTTTGTGCTATTAAAAAAAAATTATTTTCTATAATTTTGGATTTTAAACTATTTTTAAATTTTTTTTTAATTTGTTTTTATTTCTTCGCAGATTTTTATGAAATTTTGTTTTTTTTTTCTTATTTTTTGCTACAATTTTAATGAAGACATTTCTTATATTTTCATCAAATTTTATTCTACTTTGTACCCCTTTGCAAAATTTTAACGATATTTTTATGTTCTTGACGCAATTTTTATGAATTTTTGGACAATTTTACTTGAATTTGTAATATTTTTGCTATTTTTATGCCTTTTTTGAATGTATATTAACCATCTCTTAGTAATTATTTTCGACGTATTTTTTGAAATTTTTGCATTTTATACATTTTTTATTCTATTTTTTTTTTTTACAATTCTTTTATACTTTTTTTTCGCAATTCAAGAGATTTTAATTGTATTTTTAATATTTTTCGTTGAATTTTCAATAAGTTCTATTTTTCATGTTATTTTGAGAATGTTCTGTCTTCAATTTTTTTTTTTTTAATTACTTGACAAATTATTTGTTTCATTTTTTGAAATTAATTTTTTATAAAATTCCGGTGATTTTTTTATGTTGAGCTTTTATACGGTCATATACCAACCGAGAGTTGTAGGGGGGAAGGGGGGGATGTAGTATCACGATTTCATCAAAATCCACTTTTCGGTGTTAACAGAGGGGAATTGAAAGTCGAAATTGTTGAAATGAAATGGGTTTCAGATTCGTAGAAGACCATTAAAAGCATATTTGAACGTTTCAAATATTTACTTTTATTTTTAATTTTTTTTTCTCTGAAGGCTAAAATCATTTACTCAGCTCGACATGGACCAAAATAGCTGAAATTTGGCCAGTAGCTTTGTATTGGTGCTAGATTATGTATAAATGAGTGGAGATAATCTGGAGTCAAAATTCATATATACATAAATTTAGGGGGAGGGAGTAATTAAAGGTTCGAATTGCAAAAATTATTCATTTTCAAATCCATCGATAGAGAATCAAAAGTTGTACATCATTTATCCACAAAGTAGCCTGTTACGTCAATTTGGAGTGGGGTTACTCCCCACGAATTCCTGCAGGGAAAAGTCAAAAACGTAAAAATGTTCGTTTTTTAATGTTCTACAACTTTTGTTTCAACATTTCTTTCATAAATGCGTTATTTGAGAAGTAATTGCCAAAACACCAAACTTTGCACCTACTTGAATTCCAAAAGGGGGGACCAAAATATGCATGGATTAAAGAGAAGTTCGGAAATATTGAAATACATACTTTGCTTTATATGTATAGGGAATTGAAGTAATTTATACTTCTTTTTTTTTCAAATTTTTTAGCTCACAGGTTCAGAATTTAATCTTCATTGATAACTTTTTGTTCTAAGCTTTGTTAAATGGGTGAAAAACTAAACATTCATTTTTTTATGAAAAATATGTATGGTCACAACTTTGTACCAAAATAAGGTATTGATTGAGGTCAAATCGTGATTTTGACTTCATTATCGTGTTCAGGGGGTTCGATTTATGTGAAAACGACATCAATATCGCCATCTAGGTATTGACCCATAATTGGGGGGGGGGGAGGCTCACTAGACCCAAAGCCAAGCTGCAAAATGGGATGAGAAAATTTCGAGGTGGCCAAAAATCTGAAATTTGGACATTTTGTTTTCTGAATTTATTTTCGAAAGAATTTTTATCTCAAGGTCCAGGGAGAGAAGGAAGAGATGAATGGGCGATGAGGGGGGGGGGGTCAAAATTCAATTTGGGCAAAATTTCGAGTAGGGTATCAAAATATATGTTTTTCAGCCTTCTAAATTCGAATTCGGCAATATTTTAGTCGAAAAAACACAATGCAGAATGTTGGGGAGTAGAATTGAAATTAATTTCGAGCAAAATTACGAGTGGGATATCAAAATGCATATATATCAACTTCCTAAATTCATTTCAGACATAATTTTTCGAAAAAGTCCAACGGAGACGTGAGACGGGGAGTTAAAATTCAATTTTGAGCAAAATTTCGAGTACGATGTCAAAATGTATGTTTTTTAGTCTTCTAAATTCAGTCGTGAAATCATTTTTTCGAAAAAGTTTAAAGATTGGTGACTTTTTTTCTGAACACCCTAGCTCCTTCCCATGACCTCTTGAGGGAAAAAGTCAAAGAAGTAAAAATATTCGTTTTCTAATTCTCTACGACTTTCGTTTGAACATTTTTGTTGTAGGTGCGTTATTTCAGAAAGAAATTTCCAAAAAACCAACTTTGCACCCCGTTGCCCACCAAAAAGGTAGATAAAATATACAAAGATTTTAGCGAAGTTCTGGAATATTAAAATACATAGTTTACACTACTCACGAAATTTTCGCATTTTGTGAGTTTTGATCAGGTTGGGTCTATTTTTGTATTTCCAACGATATTTTGTCAACTTTGATTTTTCAATGAAATAACTAGCCTATGATGAATCATTTTCAGGACACGAATAGCTTATGATCATTCCAATGGAAAAATAACTTCATTTAGCCATGTCCAATATACGCAACTGTACCTTGTATACTGTGGAACCCCCCCCCCCCATCCACATATTATGCTTAGCAACGTAACACCAAGTCGACCAAATTATCTATTTGCGTAGGTACATAAGGTTGGTAATTTGCATTGAAAAAAATCGAATCACCAAATCCACACCATATGTTCCAAAAAACCATGGGACACAAACCAATGAACTCGAAATTTTAATCACATTCTGCATGTTAATTTACTCGCCAGTCGAATACTAAATCAAGTCAACAAACGCGTACTATTTACTTTGTGGAATATACCACATTTTATCGTATCAATACACGTTGTCAATTCAGCACATTTTTATGCAGTAAAAAAAGTACATACCGTACGAATACCAACAAGAATGCATCTATCGATAAACCTACGCATTATTGTAATAATAAATGATCTTCGGTATGCTTATGTATACGTATAATACTCGTATTGTGGAAAAATGCTGTCTAGACTTTGTGGGTATATCTTCGCGACATCTGCTAATGGAGTCCGATTGTCGGTAATTAGATCGCGAAAGATATTTGGAGGATAGTACACATATCAGGTGACATTACGTATAGTACCTGTTGAGCGTTCACTATTACGAGGACCGGTTCCAATACCAATATGGTCGCAAATTACCATTCTGCGTGCATTAGCTAACCCTCGAGGCGCCCAGGCTTATGCTAAAACCAAACCGGTGACAAGTTACGAATTTCATAAAATAACCAGGGGCGCCTGCTGACTCATCGAGAGTTATAAGTTAAGGCGCCGCGCTATACTTGTGCGAGAAACTTGCAAATGAACCAAACAATTTCAAGGTGATTGTTTGCCTATGTGTGTGTGTGTGTCTCTGCACGTACTTTTATGTTCAGTCCATTTGTAATTGTCTTCGCAGCATTGTTCAGGTTTCATGTTGTATATATTCCCATTTTCCGCTTTCGTATACGAGTAGTACACGTATGTCTAGGTACTTGCATATATATATATTTTTCGAACTCGATACCAGACGAAATGTTTTCGTTGTGAGATTTTTTATGAGATGACCGAGAGATGCTAGAACAAGAGTGAAAATATCTAGTATGGTGTAGCTTTTTGTTTTTAATTAGAAAGGAAGCTCGGCGAAAGGCAACTTGGAAGTGCAAGGTATCTGACCATATATGAAATGTATTTATACTTCATAGGCTCATACATATACGGGTCCTGATATTGACGTCTGTCCACACGAGGACACTGTTATCATGAACGTAACATATTTTTGTACCTGTGAGCTATACAAATGATATCTACATAGCTATATTTATACGTTGATGAGATCCATCAGTGTGACCAGCTACCTGTACAAAGCAGCTTGATGTAGATTTACATACGTAAAGAAATCCATCTGTATGAAATTTTTGTTCACTAAAATTTTTTTTTCATCGTCGTATTTGTACGTATTTGTTTTATAATACTCGTCAAAAGGTACCAAGTACTCTACATAAAACTGCCATTAAAATTTATACATATTACGTACGTACGATTATTTCAACCGCATTCTTCAGGTGTTGTGACCTCGAAACCATATGGATATGGAAGTACATGTATAATATTGTCATTGCGATAGTGCTCCTTCTCGCGGTATTTTTTGTTCTTTTTTTTTTGTTTCAATGGGAAACAAAAAACAATGAGGGTTTTTCAAAGTAATACGAGATCGGATTAGTTGATAACACAATAATAATAATAATAATATTCGATCGAATATAATTGTCATTGTTCCTCTTCTTGTTGTTTCGTTTCACCTTTATTCTCCATCCTCGTTCGCATGTTTTAAATTTGAAACATTTGTAATTTTTTCTAGTGGTCCAACTCTTAAGTAAAATTCATCAAAATGCTATTTTCACAAGTAACGAGCTTTGTGTCCTCTGTTTTCTCAAGCTATAAAAGCTCTCTACAAAAATACCCTGACCCTGACAACATTCATAGTAGGCCTAAGATGAATTTTGGATCAGCAAGTTCATGATCTCTAAAAAAATTTTTTGAACAAAATGCCTGACTTTGCATGACCCTTTTTTTCATGACTTTTTCGACATATTCAGCTCCCCATCCCCCCCTCCTACAATAATTATTCACCAAAAACTTCGAAAAATATAATTTTTTCAAGAAAAAAATTGCAAATAACTCTTAATTTCGAATAACAGTAAATTAAAAAAAAAATAGATATAATTTTATGGGATTTTTTTTCAATTTTCGAAAAATACATGACTTTTGACTCAATCTTAGTCAAAATGTCTGACTTTGCACGACCGTTAAAACATCCTGAAGTTAAAAGGGCCAAGCCAAGTGTGGAGCTAACCTCAGGAGGACACCAAAACCACCAAAAACTCTGGGTTTCTCCTGTTCCACTTCAGGAAAGCATCGAATGACTTGCTTTTTGAGCCTGATTTTCATAAAGTAAAGTAGATGTGAAAATTTTCCATTCATTGAAGAAAAAAAAGTAAATATTAGAGTAAATAGCTGAAACCACCAAAATATACATCTAATATCTCAACTAAATCCACATGTCAAATTTCAACCTTCTAACTCAATTTGGAGGGGAGATATGTGTGTGACAAACTCAAAAAATAAGAAAAATAGCCAAAAAAATCACTTCTCAGGGACTGTGAAGGAGTGCAACGTGGCGGAAAAGTTGAAACCCCCGACAGACATATCTGGGTCTCCCACTATATCTACGTGCCAAATTTCAGCCACCTAGCTCAATGTAGAGGGAAGATATGCGTGGGAAAAATCTCAGAAAAGAAGAAAAACCACCCAAAAATCCACTTCTTTAGAGCTGTGAAGAGGTGCAAGAAGTTGAAAAAGTTGAAACCCCCGATAGCCATATCTGCGTTTTTTACTAAATCTGCGTGCTAAATTTCAACCTTCTAGCTCAATTTGGAGGGGAGATATGCGTGGTGCAAACTCAAAACATAGGAAAAACTCGACCAAAAAACCACTTCTTTGGGACTGCAAGGGGGGTACAGTGGTACTAAGAAGTTGAAACTTCTCAAATCACATCTAGGACCTCTGCTAAATCTTCATACCAAATTTCAACAGCTTAGCTCAATTTTGGAGGGGGGGATTTGCAAGGGAATGACTTTTTTCAATGTCAGAAAGAGGGAAACCCTCCCTATCCACCCTCTTAATTGACTTAGGAGGTTGAGTTTTGGATATGTAATACAACTTTTGATTTTCTATCAATTGGTTTGAGAAGGAAACAATTTTGTTGACATCTCCTTTACTGAATCAGGCGTATGTTGATAGTCTGTAATAGCCAAAATTTCATTGACCATTAAGACCATTTTTGGCTATGTCAGATTTTTATTTTTATTTTTATTTTTTTCACTCAACACTAAAATCATTTACCTTGCTCAATACAGACCAGAATCTATCCAATTCGATCAATCGGCTCAGTTTTGGCGACGAATTAGATATATATGAGTGGGGATGACCTTGAGTGAAAATTCAGTTATACCCAACTTAGGGGAGGGGGTACTGAAGGGTCAAAACGTAAAAATTTTTCCTTTTTGAGCCAATTGACAGAGAATCCAAAGTTGTGTAACATATCCAAAAATCATCCTCCTAGGTCAATTAGGAGGGGAGATATGAAGTGTTTTCCCCTTTTTGAGCTTGAAAAACAGCTGTTCTTCCCTATCTCCCCACCAAATGAGCTAGGAAGCTAACATTTGGTATGTCCCATTTCACCCCCTCAGGGCCCTAAATATATGGTTTTTTGCTAGATTTTTCAAATTTTTAAAGTTTCTTCCTCGCATAACTCCCCTTTAAATTCGGCTATAAAGTTGAAATTGGTAATTTACAGTCAGTAAGGACCCTAAATTTGCCTTTTAGGGATTTCGATTTTTCAGCTTCATTAAAACCTTCCTAGCTGTAATGCTGATTAGGAAAAATGCGATGCTTTTTATCAATTCTCATGATAATAATGCATCACAAAAATCATATTTTTTTTTCATTTTTATCTTATTTTTATGACTCACTTTTCTATTTGTACAGCTTTGATAAGAATTTTAGTATTTCTTTGCAGGTCGACAAATATCTCTTCCTCCCCTTTATATCTCGGAAAGGAGGAGAGAAGAGAATGTACAATCCCTCCTTTTTCGTAAGATGGGAAAAAATCTTGATCTACTTCGTAAAAGAATTTTATCATCCCACCCTCGCCTCACCCCCACACCCATTCTCAAACAAGGATCTGAAATCACTCCAAAGTAGCTTCGGTTCCGACTTCACTCCAGAATCAAATCGGAGTCGAAAGCAACGAATTTCAGACAGACTCCGAAATCCGGGCGAAGGTTCCAGTCAAACATTAAAAATTGCTTTAAATTCAGAATCAAGTTGAAGTTACGAGTTAGTAGTTCAAAATTGCCCCGAAGTTGAGTAGTAAATGTTTGTAGTCATCAAAATTGAATTTTCATGATTCTGGTGTCAGATGAAGTGAAGGTTCAAAAGTTTAACAATTCTTCTAGAGTCGAGTTTGGAGTCGAAGAGTCGGTTTCTTCACTAGACTCTGCAGTCAAAGAATGGTAGTCGAAGTGACTCCTAGTCTGGTCAAAGTCTGGATTTCATTGGCGAAAATAGGCCTATTTGGGGGGAGGGGGAGGGATTTTCTAGCATAGATGAAGATTGGCTGATTGGAGGGGAGAGGGTTCTCTCAATATTGATCTAGTCCCCAAATATTTCCAATAAAATTCAATAAATGATTCTTTTTTAAAAATGAAGGTGGAAGGCCAAAGCCCCTCTAAAAAGTTAAGACTCATTTTCGCCTACGGGGCTAGCTCAACATATGAGAGGGCTCAAGCCACTCCAGATCTCCCCCCAAAACCCTTATCACCATCTATGCTGGGTTAATTTATTACTTGACTCTTGATTCTGGTCCCTCAAAAAAATTCGGACCTTTCTCCCTTTCGCTGAGAAAACCCTCTCTTCGTCTCCCTTTCTACGTCATTTTTTGACCCTGATACATGTGTATTAGAATGAAAGCCACATAATTACCCTTCTCCTCTCCTCTCTTGTCGGTCATCTCTCTCTTTGAGACCCATGCTCATCATAAAAAGGAGATCTGCATGAACTTTTTTTGATGAAGATTTGGAATTTTCCAACCGCCTCAACTTTGCATTGGTGTTATTTGTAAAATAACAACTCGCTGTACTTGCACGTTATTAAAAACCAATGTTAATTATGACAAAGCAATTCGCTTGGAGCGCTAGTTGTCTTATCGGAGGGGGAGGGGGTGATATCGATCACCGTTCCTAAAAATTTTACAATTTTACGCCAACGACTAACTGTATACCTGCGCACTGATTACAGGTCACCGCCAGTGGACCCATCCGTCAGCCAATCGTCCGGTGCTGAGTCGGCGCCCGGAACCGCGAACGCCCATGTTACCGGAACCGTCGTCGTAGACGGAGACGGATCATCATCATCATCATCGTCGGCAACCAAGACGGCCCATCATCGTAGCTCGATGTCCGCCTACCAACGTCAGTCGTACATATCGAGCCGGACCTCGTGCAATGGTAAATCGTCTTCGGTAACAATGGAGATGCAATCGTACGTCGATTCCGATTGCCCGTTACGGTCGTCCGACTCGCAACACCGTCTGAATCTCAGTCCAACGGGCGCCGACGACGATATCAGCAGGCTGCCGGACGAGACGCGTAAAACGCTGGTATGCTGTTTCGGGTGCGTTTTCGTGCTCGCGCTGAACGTGCTGTCTACGGCCATCATCCACGACCGGACACCGGACACCGCCGACGGTAGTCCGCATCCTCCGTTACGCGATATCAGTTTCGACGCCAGTTCAAATTCGTGGACGGAGAAGCACACGTCGACCTTGTTGACTGTATCCGAAATATTGCTAGTCATCTCAACCGTCATCGTGTTCGCATTGGTGCTGCTGCACGAGCACAAATCTATCGTATTTCGTCGGCTCTTCTTCATGCTGTTCTTGCTGTTTACGGCACGTTTACTCACCATGAACGCGACCATGTTACCTATTTCTAGTACAACGCTGTACCGTTGCGACGTTAAAGGTGATCCGGCCTCACAAGTCGGCGTCGTCACGTTCAGATTCTTCGAAATACTCGTCAGCTGGGGTCTGTCGTCGGCCAGCGAATTGAAATTCTGCGGCAATTACATCTACAGCGGACATACCACCGTCGTTGTGCTCAACTATCTGATGACCGACGAGTATTGCCCGTCGCGGATCGTAAACGTAGCCGTCAAAATTATGACGCTGGCTAGCGTTGCGTTGATATTGGTGTCCCAGTACGACTACACCGTATCGGTTATCATCGCATATTACATAACGACCAGATTATTTTGGCTCTACCACACGTTGGCCAACAATCCTTCGTTGAAGAAGCTCAACGCTACGAATCAAATCTGCAAAGAATGGTGGTATCCTATTTTTCAATACCTTGAAGGTAATGTTAACGACGTCGTACCTGCTAGGTTCAAATTCCTTCGCTAAATTGTGATATTATATATATATTTTTTATTATTAATTGAATTATTACGCGATTATTATAGTTTTGTGGTGTTTTTTTTTCTCCTCTCTTTCTGTCTGTCTCTGTCTCTCTTTTTCTCTCTCTTTCTCTCTCTCTCTCTCTCTCTCTCTCTCTCTCTCTCTCTCTCGTTTATTTTCTTTTTTTTTTGTTTGTTTGTTTATTTGTTTGTTTTTTGTTTCCCCCTCCCCCCTCGATCCTTTTGTCGTTTCTTCCTTTTACTCTCTTTTTTCATTATCGTTCTCTATTATCTTATTTATTTATCTATTTAGTTAAAAAAAAAATATCTCTTATATACTTCGTGTATTGTGTATTAATATTTTATCATCGTATATACTTATTATATCTTTCGTGTTTAAAAGCAAGAAAATAATTTTAGTTCATTAGAATGATTTTACTCAAATACATACCTATACCTAAAAAGTCATAAATAAAACGAAAAATTCATTATGAATTATAATACCTACTTATAATAATGTAGTAATTGTTTTCAACGTGGTTTTTATTAATTTTTGTTACCGATGTGTACTGCATACATTATGCTATATTACTAAGCGAGGTAATTAGTAAAAAAAAAAAATATATTGAATTTTAAGAAGAAAATAAAGTTCATAAAAATACGTTTTCTATAAAAAAAAAAAAAATTGTCGTTACTTTCATTACCATTTCCTTACGGTGTAGAGCATACCTACATATATCTACCTATACATAATAAATATCGGATCTTTTTTAATTACCGTTCATTATGACGATATATGACGCTGTTAAAGTAATTCGAGTGACAGTTAGTTGAACCGAAGGGCCCTCTCTTCGATCATCGAAAGTAAACTTGTCGTCGATCGATGCGAAATTGGGAGAAATTTCGAATCGTCTTGTTACATAGTTGTATACATATTACATACCTACCTACCTACCTACCTACCTACCTAACTTCATACTTGGAGTTATCAAATGCAACACGTGGGATACCTAATTAAGATATTATTACCCGCGTAAAAGACCTTTCAGTGCCTTTTGAAGTTTGATTAATGGTACCATTGGTATCTGGTTTTAGTTTGGTTTAGGTCTA
Organism: Ferrisia virgata; assembly: GCA_900060175.1. NCBI lineage: Eukaryota > Metazoa > Arthropoda > Insecta > Hemiptera > Pseudococcidae > Ferrisia > Ferrisia virgata. The sequence continues at coordinate 10,278 of FIZR01001012.1, read as the reverse complement.
AAGTCTGCCGTTCTTGATTAATGAGAGTTTTGTATCTTTTGAACCCACCCAAAATGAGGTGTAATGCACACAAATGGATAACGAACGAATTTGGACTCGGATTTTAAAAATTCCTCACGAAACGAATAACTCTCGCCTAGGCGAGTTTTTTAATTCCAACGAGCCGAAAATTGAGCAAGTCTATTACGCAGGGAGTTTTGTGATCGCAAAATTCGATTTTGACAACCATTCGAGCATTGCACCCCCAATTCGGCTTCTGATTAGCAGATTCGAATGAAATTAAACTCCGCTTTGGTAGATTAATGGGAGTTTATAGCCCCGAAAAAGGGGTATTAAAATTTTGAAATTTTGAAATATCCGCAACAATGGGTAACGACTTTCATATATGGCGTTTTCAATACCTACGCTGTTTTGAGGTGTTGAAATTATTAAGGTATAAGACAATTGCAGAGCTTGGTGATTGGTCAGCAGTGTCCTGGATTTTGAACCTTCTTTTCAGAAGCCCAATTCAGATCTAACGCTGACAAGGTAGTTCCTGTGTATTAGACTGATTCGAGCTTTGGCTTGTTGGAATTTATGTCTGATTGGCATAGGTGTAAGTTATTCATTTCGAGAGGAATTTTCAAGCGTCACTTTTTTTATTTTTGCCATAGCTCTGTCACCCTGACCATCTAGGAAAAAAAATAAAAAAACGAAAATGTTTGTCTTTCAACACTCTACAACGTTTGTCTGAACCGATTTTTCGAATCTTTCACCATAACAGACCTATTTTTCGAGAAAGTTGCAATTTTTTAAAAGGCAGGTCTCCCTCCCCCTCCCCCCGGGTTGAGAAAATGTCGAGTCTTGACATTTTTTTGTATTTACATAATACTGGGAAGTACAATGCAAGAAAGATGCTACTAAAATTGAATTGACCAAATTTTTGAGAATTATTCGTGTCAATTGGAGATTTTCTTTTTGATCGACCTACCTCCTCCCCACGACCTCCTGATGGAATAAGTCAAAGGAGTAAAAATGTTTGTTTTTTAATGCTCTACAACTTTTGTTCAAACATTTTTTTTGTAAGTGCGTTATTCCACGAACTAATTGTCGAAAAACGTAAAATTTGTTTTGGTTTAAGGGAAGTTTGGGAATATTGAAATACATACTTCACAGTACCTATGTACGGAATTTTCGCTTTTCGTGAGTTTTGATAGGGTTTGGAGCCATTTTTGAGCTAGAATGACTGTACTAAGATGCCGAAGGTATGATATTATCTTAAACCTACTTGGCATAAAAAAGAGGTTCTTTTGAGGGATTTATCTATTGGTGATTATTTGGAAAATATTGCAAGTAATTCACATCTATTTTTTTTCAAATTTTTTGGTTCACAGATTCAGAATTTGAACTCTAATACCACATTGTTCTGGGCATTGTTAAAGGTGTGAAAAACTAAACATTCATTTCTTCATGAAAAATATGGCCACAGCTCTGTACCGAAATAAGGTATTGATTGAGGTCAAATTGTGATTCTGACTTCACTATCGTGTTTAGGGGGTTCGATTTATACGAAAACGACACCAATATCACCATCTAGGTATTGACCCAAAAATAGGGAGGGAAGGGGAGGGTCTCTCAAGCCCAAAGTGAAGGTGCAAAGTGGGATAAGAAAATTTCCAAGCGGAAAAAATTCTGAAATTTGGGCATTTCGGTTTTTTTTGTGATGCTGAACTCATTTCCGAAAGAATTTTTACCTCAAGGTTCAGAGAAGAATGGGAAGTGGGGAAGGGGGAGGGGATAAAATTCAATTTTAAATAAAATTTTGAGTGGGGTATCTAAATATATGTTTTTTAGCATTCTAAATTCGAATCAGGTAATATTTTTTCGAAAAAATAAAATGGTGAGTGGGGGGGATGAAATTAAATTTTAAACAAAATTTCAAATGTGGTGTCAAAATGTATATTTATCTATTTCTTAAATTCAGTTCCGACATTATTTTTCGAAAAAGTTCAAAGCGGACGTAAGACAGGGAGTTAAAATTTAATATTGAGCAAAATTCCGAACAGAGTAAGCTTCAAAGTGTATGTTTTTCAGCCTTTTAAATTCGAATCTGACAATATTTCTTCGAAAAAACACAGTGAAAAGTGGAGGGAGTAGAATTTAAATTCAATTTTAAGCATAATTTCGAATAAGATGTCAAAATGTTTACCTATTACCCTCCTAAATTCATTTTACGACATCAATTCTTCGAAAAAGTCCAAAGGGGTGGAGAGGGGTAGGGGGTTAAAATCCAATTTAAAGCAAAATTTCTAGTTTGGTGTTGAAATGTACGTTTTTTAGCCTCCTAAATTCAGTTCTAACATCGTTTTCTCGAAAAAATTTAATGAGTAGGTGAAGTGAATTGATGGTTAAAATTTGAAAAGCTCAAAGTTGAATTTTTGATATGAGAGCTCTAACTTTCTATAATGAGCATGAATGTTGAAAGCCAACTTTTGAAAAACTGAAAAAATTACCACGAATGGACCTCCTTTTCGTGCTTGTTTTAATTAATCAATTTTCAAAATTGAATCTCAACACACCAGCCTGTGGGCATATGGGTTTTAAATTTTGGTCAAAATTCAAAAAAATTGAAAAAGTGAATCGATTTTTGCCAATTTGAGAACGTTGAATTTAGTCATCGGTTTTATTTTTAAATCCGACCCCGCTAAACATCCCCACCAGCCATCTCAATACAGTCAACAATTTAAAAAAATTGAAAAAATAAATTGATATATTTGCTACCAAATACCCATAAATTTTTGCATTCTAAATTATCTTGATAACTTCGTAGCTCAATTTAGTGATGAGACAGTAAAAAAAAACCTACTTTGTACGAAGAAATCTCCTAGCTCAATTTCAGAAGGAATTGTGCGAAGAACCTCCCCTTTTCAATATTAAAAAGGAGGAAAAACAATATCTCTCCTTCAAGTTGATGTAAGAGGCAGATTTTCGATAAAATCATACAACTTTTGATTATTTTTCGATTGCTATAAATACGAACAATTTTTGCAATTATTTCCCCTCAGCACTCTCTTTATTTAAACAAGCCCAAATTTCGATCCAAGGCTTTCTCCAATTATATATATCTAATCCGCTATCAATCCAGGTTCGCTGATCGAATTTTAACAATTTTGGTTGGTATCGAGTCGAGTAAATTATTTTAAATCTTTGAGGAAAAAATTCAAATCACATAAATAAATATCTGAAAAGCTAAAAAATGGTTCTAATGATTTTCTAGTAATACCTGAAAGCGAACCTGTTTCGAAGATTTCGACTTTTTAAGCTCCCCTCCTCCCTCCCCTTGCACCTATAAAAACTGGATTTTTAGCTGAATTTTTGATGATTTTCAAAATCAATTTTCCTATGGATTACCTTTAAATCAAACTATAATATTTTTTCCTCATTTTCTACGTCTCTCGCTTCACGCTACAGAATTTTTCAAACTTACTCTTCCTCAAACTCCTCTCCAGTCCTCACCATATCATCATCTCACCAAACATTCTTAAAATATTTTCATTTCGATCGAAATATGTTCATCTCATCTTCACAGAAACTTTAATGACCAAATTAGGTAATTAACGAGCCGACGAAAATATTCGCGATGAATTTTACGCATTCCTCTCTTTCCTTCCTCCTTAATTGTTCGGTTGTGAATTTTAATAATCTGTTTTCATGAAATACATAAATCACACTTAGCACTGAATATCCAGACCTACGTAGTACGTACGATCACCATCATCGTAAACAAAAACTAGCCATCCAGGTGATTCCAATTCCTAATAAAGATAATTATGTAGGTATGTACTTCAATTGAGTAAAATTTATCGATAAATATTCTAGCTCATAGTCAAGAAACCGAATAAGATGATAAGAGTAACCCTTCTCTTAAACAACGTATCGTAACTGCAGCCATATTTCACAGCTTTTTATGGCTTCCTTACTTCACCTGGAACTCAAGACTAACTAATTCATTAAATGTACGATACGGTCGTGTCTTCGTTCATAACAATATACTCGTAAAGTCGCAAACAGATAAATATATATATATACCTATAGGTACTTAATATCTGCCCATCTACCCGCAACGACTTTTGATAAATTGTTCTCCCTAGGTATGATTTATGATCTTATAAGCGCGAATACCTGAATGTCGAGTTTGTGGCTACATACACGTACCTTTTTTTACCTGTATGTATCTCTGTCTGTAGAATACTTGAAGCATAAAAATTTTTCCTCGATTTATTTTCAATTTTATTTATCAATTATTTAGCTACACATAGAAAAATCATCAGGGTTTCAAAATTGTATCCAACCAGTGTCCTCAATACAAAAATAAATGCTATTTTAAAAGCTCACTTCGGTGGTAAATTATGGAGGAAGGGGGTGAGGGGTGATCGATCTTTTCAGAGGTTCTTTTTGTACAGATTTACAACATAAAAAAATCATCGCTTCGCGATACTGTTTTAGCCCAAATTTCATGACATATTACAACCATGAAAAAAAAGCATTGTGAGTGGAAACAGGTTAAAAGGAGCTGAAAAGTTGAAACCCTCAAAGGCACATCTAGGGTTCCTGCTAAATACACGTATCTAATTTCAAGTTCCTAGCTCAATTTGGAGGGGAGTTATGCGAGAAAGAAACTCAAAAAATAAGGAAAATCTCCCTAAAACCCTTATATTTAAGACTATAAGGGGGTGAAATGGGGGTGAAAAGTCGAGATCCCCAAAAGGCACTCCTACAGCCCCTACTAGATGCACATACTTAATTTCAAGTTCCTAGCCTAATTTGGAGAGGAGTTATGCGAGGAACAAACTCAAAAAATAAGAAAAAACGACCAGAAGCCCACTTCTTAGGGGCTGTGAAGAGGTGAAATGGGGCTGAAAATTTAAGTCCCCCAAAAGGCACATCTAAGGCTCGTACTAAATGTACATACCTAATTTCAAGTTCTTAGTTCAATTTGAAGGGAAGTTATGTAAGGAAAAAACCCCCCAAAAAAACTCCAAAAATGGGAAAAAGCGATTAAAGACCTTTTTGGGGGGTGGAGGGAGTGTAACGGAGCTAAAAAGCTGGAACAACCAAAAGGCAAATTTGGGGGCTCAGCTGAATGTACATATCAAATTTAATTTTCCTAGCTCAATTTGGTGTGGAGATGGGGGGGAGGGAGCATATTTTTCAGGGTCAAAAAGGGGGAAAACCTCCATATCTCCACTCTTAATTGACTTAGGAGGTTAATTTTTGGATATGCTATACAACATTTGATTCTCTATCAATTAGCTTAAAAAAGACGCAATTTTTGTGTTTTGACCCCTCAGCACCCCCTCCCCCAAAATGGGGCATTTCTGAATTTTGACCCAAATTTATCTTCACTCGTGTACATCTAATCCGCTGCCAAACTGATCCAATTGACCGACTTGGAGCGATTTTGTTCAATATCGAACGGAGTAAATGATTTTAATGTTCGATAAAGAAAATAAAACAAAAAATAAATAAATATCTGACATGGCTAAAAATTGTCTTAATAGTCTTCTGGGACCCCAAAACGAATTTTGTTGATATTTTCCCACTCATTGGTCGTTGGTCGATAGACTAATAGCCTGAAATTCATCGGTAATATGACATAGAAAATCAAGCTGAAAATTCAGCCTGATTTTTGTTGAAAGCGAAGCTTTTTTCCAAACAGTGGTAAGCACAGAATTATTTCATTGGGGGGGGGGGGGGGGAGGGGGGGGGGGGGGGGGGCTAAAAAGTCGACACCAACAAAAGACGCATCTAGAACCCCTACTTAATGTACGTACCAAGTTTCAGCTTCTTAGTTCAATTTCGAGGGGAGTTATGCGAGGAACAAACTCAAAAAGTAAGGAAAATCGACCAATGAACTACATTTTCAAAGCTGTGAGGGGGCATAAAGAGGCTGAAAAGTCAAAACACCCAAAAGACACATCTAAGAGCCTTATTAAATCTACATAGCAAATTTCAACTTTCTAGCTCAACTGAATGAGCGGATAGGAGCGGAACAGACTTTTTTCACGTTTAAAAAAAAGGGTAAAATTCCCATATCTCCCCTCCTAATTGACCTAAGAGGCGGATTTTTTGATATGTTATACAACTTTGGATTATATGTCGATTGGTTTCATAAGGAACCATTTTTGCAATTTTTACCTCTCACCACCTCCTCCCACAAAATTTCGGCAAAACTGAATTTTAACCCGAGATTATTCCTATGCCAGAATATAAAATGGCACGTTAATCGAAGCCCGTTTCCCAAATTTGATCGATTTCGTTCCATACCAAGCTGAGAAAATAATTTTTCAATGTCGACGGGGAAAAAATAAGAAATAAATGAATAAAAATTGAATATCTGAAATGGCCAAAAATAGTCGTAATGGTTTTCTAGGGTCTAAAAACGGATTTTGTTGAAATCGCCCCCCCCCCCATCTGACGTAGGTCGATGTACCGTAATAGCCTAGTTTTCGTTGATAATATGACATAGAAAATCTGGCTAATTACGAATTCAAATCGATCAATTGAGGCTTTAAAAAAACTATAAGAGTTTTTCAAAGAAAAGGGACCCTTTTGAAAACCAGTTGGCCTATGGTTCCAAAACTTTAGTCAGGTATGTATCTCGATTGTATGCAGCTCTCGTGAAAGTACCATCTCAAAATTCTACCGAGGTAAATTTACCTTCGCTCATCTCTCCCATAACCTTTGTTTCAAAAGACGTGAAAAATGACAATTTTCAATGCCTCTGAAAGACCATCGCTGGGAGGTAAAAATAAAATTATGCATTTAAAATCATCTATAATCGATATCCTACATGCATTTCAGGAGGGCATTTCTCAAAAAAAAATTCTTTCGTAGTTTTTCAAAAAATGGTAAAAAAACACCAAAAGGGCCCTTTTTTTAAATCTCAAAAAAAAAGGGGAGATGGTAAAAAGTTGCCTTCAATGATAATGCTATGCATAAATATGTGTAGTAATTTTATTTAAAAAAAAAATTTTCAGATAATTTTTTTCGATTTTTTTGAAAATTTTTGAAATGTAAGTCAATTCTGCGAGTTGAAAATTTGAAATTTTTACCACATCATTTTGAGGTTATTCCACAACCATTGTGAACTCACCATTTGCAGATTTCCAGAAAAAGTAAAATTAGCTCATTAATTCGTTTGAAATTTTTTCTAAATCTTTTAAATAGAACTGACTTATTATTATTATTTCTTCTCCTATTTTGCACTTAAGTTAATGTAACATTCGTAGTTTAAAAGAAAAATCTATCAATAAAATCGATTAGGTAGGTTTACAAAGAAAAATTATTCTCGATAATTTCGAAGTACCTAGGCAACGGAGGCTACCCACTACCTAGGCAGATATACATACATATCTTATCAGAGTACGTCACAGAAATCAATTCAGCACTTTGATTCGAAGAAATAGCTCTCATTTCTTATCTTCAATGTTTCCTGTAAGTATAAAAATATTTTCGACGATCTTTCCCTTCGTTCCCCTCCCATCGTAACTTCTTCAAACATATCTAAGCACTTTATTGAAGTAAAGTTGTCGAAACAGAATTTTTAAAGATTTTACCACATTTGTGGAATTTTCCTAATGAAGCATATACATTTTAAGTATACCGAAGGAAGGAAAAAATTTCCAAAAAATTAAAAAAAAGAATTATATAGATAAAGTTACTATCACTGTAAAACACGTAAACAGCAAAAGAGTGGATACCATTTTTTCAAAATTTAGGTCATAATGCGATGTAAACAACAAATACGTGCTATTCAGGTCACAAATACAAATACTCGAAACATATATTGGTTTTTTAAAATTTAAATTTTACCGAAGAAATAAATTTGGCAACCTTGTTAATTACTCTTTCTATCCTGAAAAATAGGTATAGATTAGATACGTAATCGAAGTCTACAAAGGTGAACACTGAACACAAAACATTACCAAGATAATAAATCGTAATACAAGTAAACGGGGGGAAATTTGCTAATTACAAGGTTGCCAAGTGTAATTTTCAAATATACGAATATATTGAGCGATTTAATGCATAGTCGAGTTACACAGTTACTTCCTCAGGCTGTTCATCTATTTCTCTCGTATACTGTAAAATATGAACCTAATATAATGTACATATGTATGTAGGTAGGTTTAAGTATCTTCTGCCTACTCAATGTATACAAATTTATCAAATTTTGAAAACTCTCACAAGTAACAATTTATTAAGGTACCAACATAAAGTACGATAGTCTGTTGTCATTAGTCATACCATATCGTACTACGATAAAATAATCCTTATCTACAAAAATAACGTACTCGTACCCATATCCATCGTATACTCGTTCGTTTCAACCTCTTGAACTCATCAATTCATCGTACAAAATACGCAAAATGAATCACGAATTTATAACATAATTCATCATCTTATAGGGACAAACCATGTACTCTCATTTATAAACGTACATTACATACGTAAGTATGACTCATTAGTTATAACAATACACTTTTAAAAAAACGAAACAGTGTACGATAAAGAAACCGAGATTATACTTTTCGACAAATCACAATCGTTATTCGTTAATTATTACAAATACATTATTAATGGATCCCCCGGACCAACCAACTGATCCGACAACAAACCAGTTGAGTTGTCGAGTACTTAAATTTCAATAATGTTCGCATTAGAAACGATACCCGGACTTACCAATTTACGTAATTATCTATCGATTAGTTGAAATCAATCATTAACTAAAGGCATCGAAATACGTTAATTTTTCAGCCTGATTTACTGTACGTATGGTAAAATATTGAAGTTGGCAATGTAAAACCTTTCTCTCTCTCTCTCTCTCTCTCTCTCTCTCTCTCTCTCTCTCTCTCTGAGATTCTTTTTCTTAGTCAGTGGTATATACGAGTACAGGTTGATGATGGAGTGAAAAGTTCAAATTCAGTATAGGTACTTAACTACGAAAAACAAAATTTTTCAGCCAAATTTTCGTATCACATTACAATTATGAGAATTGAAAAAATCATCGCTTTACGATGATTTTTTCCTAATCACCATTACAGGTAGCAAAGGTTCAATGTGGTTAAATAGTCGAAACCCCAAAAGGCACATCTAGGGCCCCAACAAAATGTACATACCTAATTTCAATTTCGTAGCTCAATTTGGAGGGAAGTTATGCGAGGAACAAACTCAACAAAAACAGAAAAACCGATCAAGAAAGCACATATTCAGGGCTGTGAGGGGGTGAAATGAGACTGAAAAGTTGAGACCCCCAAAAGACACAGCTAGGGCCACTGCTAGATCTACATACCAAATTTTAGCTTCCTAGCCCATTTGGTGAAGAGATGGGGGGGGGGACAGCTGTTTTTCAAGATCAAAAAGGAGAAACCCCTCCCCATATCTCTCCTTCTAATGGATTTAGGAGGTTGAATTTTGAATACGTTATACAACTTTCGATTTTCTATCAATTACCTTTAAAAGAGACAATTTTTGCGTTTTTAACTCCTCAGCACCCTCTCTCCCAAATTGGGGCATAACTATATTTTGACCCAAATTCATCCCTACCCATATATATCTAATCCTCCGCCAAACTGGGCCAATTGGCCGAATTGGAGCGATTTTGGTCAGTATCGAGCGGAGTAAATGATTTTAATGTTCGGGAAAAAACTAAAATAAAAATCTGGCATGGCTAAAAATCATCCTAATGGTGTTATAGGACCCTAAAACGGATTTTGTTGATCCCCCCTCCCCGCATCCACCCTTGGTCGATAAACTGTAATAGCCTGGTTTTCATTGACAACATGATATGACAAAGAAAACCAGGCTAATATGTCATCAAGCGAAATTTCAACTTCTTGGCTCGATTTGGAGAAAAAATATGTTCGGGGCAAATTTAAAAAATAAGAAAAAACATCGAAAAAGTCACTTCTTCGAGGCTGTGATATGGTTCAATAGAAGGACTGAAGATTCGAACCTTCTTCCTCTCACAGGGTACATCTTTGACTCATATTAAACCATCGCATCAAATTTCAACCAACAAGATCAATTCGAAGGGGAGATATGTTCGGGGCAACATGAAAAATGACAAAAACCACTTTAAAATGTTTTTTGGAAGCACAAGAGGGTGTATGAGGCTGAAAAGTCGAGACAATCAAAATCTACAAACCAAATTTCAACCTAATAATAAATCACTACAAAAAGCTTTCTCTTTAGAACAATGCGAAGGTGCAACGCCTCCCCCCCCCCCCCAAAAAA
>FIZR01001007.1:0-12290 GCA_900060175.1 Ferrisia virgata | reverse complement strand
ACTGGGCGTAAAAATCTTGAAATTATACACGCCCAGTATAATAAAAATTAAAAAAAGACATCAAAATCAATTTTTTTTGAAAAGTCAAGAGTACGAATTGAAACTACGTATAGTTTAAGCTATCGATTCATGTATTAGAAAATAATTTTGCATGAACCGAATCTTAATTATGAAGTGTTTATAATTAATTACCTTAGTCATGTTTACAACTACCCGGAAAAACATGGGTAATATATTATAAACATAATATCCAAAAGAAAAAATAAACTGGTAATAATTAAAATTTTATCATTTTTAAAAGCTAATAAGTAAAAAAAAAATTAAAATTTGATCATTTCAGGGAACCATTGAAATAGTAAACATTTGAAATTTGAAAAATTTGAAAAACAAATTTACTAATAAAAATTACAGTCTTGTCGTTTTAAATATGAAATTAACTACAATAAAGGAAGGTAGCATCAAATCAAGACTAAAAACTTGCCACAAAAGTTCAAACAAAAAACACACTCAGAACATCTATTGTATGGGTAGTGTTCGCAATTACCGTAAATGTGAAATTTTCAAGTGTAATTGTGAACACCTTATAAAAAATTGACCAACTAAAATTTCAACAAGGTAAATACGAATAAATTACCTAATACATATAAAATTGAAAATTTTTGAAGTGCTTGAAAAATTTTGATATTTAAGTCGAGATCTGAATTCATCTTATTTGGACAATTCATTGTTTGCAGCAAGAAATTTACAAAAATCGATGTTGGTAGTCTCGTTGGGTATCTTTTAGACAAATTTTTCAAATGATTATTTATTTTTCACTATCTTATGTATTTTAAGCTCGATTAGTCGTTCATTGAATTAATTCAAGTGCTTCGTTTACAATTACTCTGATCGACCTTAACTTATATGTAGCATAATTTATATGCATTAGTATACTGCTCGTTCGTTTGGAAAATGACGACTATAGACACTAAAACACCGAGATGCCTTAGTGGTGGGTAAAGACATGAGGGGATTTGGTGAATAATTGCTGGTATATTTTCCACCAGAGAGCGCTGATATTTGACTAGAAAATTTTTCTTGCATTATGATTGAATGATTTCAACTAGCTTCAACTAAAGAAAATTGATAATATTTTCACCAACAAATAACAACAACAACAACAACTGTAAACAATCTGATGTCGCATGACGCCTTGACATCACAACAGCTGACCATCATAACTCATGAAGATCACAACCAATCAGGTTGCAGGAAAAATGTAAAAAGAAAATGTTGCGTGTGAAATTCATTTTGAAAGCAAAAAAAAGTAATTTTTCTATCCAACTATCAGCGCTCTACAGTGGGAGTTGAGGGAATTAAGATATGAATTCATTCATGCACATGCGCGATTTATTGAAAACAACTGAAAAATCGCTCTTTGGTTTATAAAATAAATGTACCTAAATATCTGAACCTGTTCATACGCATTTCCAAACATAATTCTTAAACTAGAGAGTTTACTTTTTCTCTCATGGAATGAGCAGTCTAGTATAAATAAATCATGAAATAACGTTGAAAATCATTGAAAATTAGGTAAAAAATTGAAAAAAAACGAGTTAAAAATGAAAAATTTCGATCAAAAATCATTAAAAAAAAATGTTGAAAAATACGTGAAAATTGACTAGAAATTGTTAAAAATCGTTAAAAATAGGGTAAAAGTTTGACAAAAATGGTTTAAAAAAATAATTTTTTTTTGTGATTTTTGATTAATTTTCTGTATTTTTAACTCATTCTTGTCAAATTTTCACCTAATTTTTAAATTTTTTCGTGATTTTTAATCAATTTTCTGCATTTTTTTACGTATTTTCGTCAAGTTGTTATCTAATTTTCAATGATTTCGAACGATTTCTTTCATATTTTATGTCAATTTTCACACATCTTTCAACAGTTTTTGGTAATTTTTGATCAATTTTATGCGTTATTTACGCATTTCTGTCGATTTTTTAAGCGATTTCCGATAACTTTAAACGATTTTTTAATAGATTTTAGGTCATTTTTCATGTTTTTCAATATTTTTTCGTAATGTTTGATCATTTTTTTGAACTGTTCCCCTTCTTTGTGAAATTTTAATCAAATTTTCCATGATTTTTAATGATTTTTGGTAAATTTTCTCGTATTTTTCAACGTTATTTCGTGATGTTTGATCACTAAACATTAAAACATAAATTGAGTTTTTTTCGGGTAGGAGAGAAGCAGAGATGAAATCATTTTAAACTCACGGATCGAATTTTGACCATTGATTGTATTATCCAAAAGCGTACCTGTCTTGTACACAATTTAGAGATAATATAAAGAAGTGAAGATTTGAAAACTCCAAAAAGTGCCGTCTTTTCAACTTGACCTAATCGAGATAAAATAAAATTTTGTATTAGAAAGTCTATACCCGGCGTCTTTAAACCGTCAAGAGGAAATATTTTCTTTTATAATGTTGTTCTATTCGCTAAAAATCGCCTTAATCAACTTACGTTAGAGGTCAGGAATTTAGCATGGATAAATATTTTTGGTGGTTCAAGTTTTCCACCCCTAAACCATCCTAGTATACTTTTAACCCGTCTACTTATTCAGCAATTATTGTTTATTGTAGATTCCTACAGCTCGCTCGAATTGCCCTACACATAATGTAGGTGGCTGAAATTTTGTTTGTGTGTGAATCATGTAGACAGCCAAAAACGTAAAATTTGGTCAGCGCAATCATGTGTATAATTCAATTTCTATATGATTAAAATCTCTTCTTGCAAAGCGACAAACATTGTAAAACAGGTTTGGAATTGATGGAGGAAAATTATGATATGTACTAATAAGTTTTGAAAATTTGAAAAACCAAATGTAATAAAAATTCTGTCAAACGTTCCAAAACGTTTGAAGAGCTAGATAATTTGGTTGAAAAGGTCCTAAAACTGAGGTTAATTAGTGTTGGAGATATCGTTCGGTACTCATATCTACATATCAAAACACGAGAATATTTGAAAATTTTCTAAATTCTTACAGTTACACCGTTTCACCGGATCGCAAACGCATTTCCAACTTTAAAACTTTTTTTTTTTTAATTAAAAAATGCATTTGTATAAATTTTTTTTTATTGAATGTTTGTTTCTTTAGCTTTTTTCCTCGTTTCCTTTCCTTGCAGTAAAAAAAAAAAAAAATGAAATCATTCTAATATTATTCGCGAAAAAATTATACAAGCACTTGCAGAGGTACGATTAGTTTCCCAGTAAGAAAATACATGTACAACTTTCTGTATAGAATACTCGCACAGAGTAACCTATGATGCTAAATCGACAATCAAAACCTTAACTTAGGTTTAGTTTGCGTGTCAAACATTATTGCAGAACAAAGACAACATAGTACGACCACCTTGATTGTCATTTTTGTCAGTAAGCCGTCTAATAAGCAACTTTAATGATGTCGGTAATTATAGCGTTTCGATTCCACTTCGTACACACGAGTATATCTTTATTATTATTTTTTTGCTATTTTTTGATATTTTCGCTTATTTGTCTTGAGTTCCCGGAATGCTGATTTCTTCGCACGATGTAGGTATCGTTCATACTCGTATGTAATGTAGCCTACCTACGATTATAGATAACCTAATACTTTCAACTCTTCCTGTCATCTCCTGAAAAAATCTAACGAGTAAAAAAATTATTAGATATTTACGCCCGTTCTCGCATACAAATCCGTTAGTAATTTAATATTTCTGAAAAAAAAAAATATGCCTAGTTTAATGATGAAATGATAATATCCAGGTACATATTCGTTTACAGTTGCTGATTTCAAATTGCAGCTCATGCATATAAGAACGCAGGGTACCCGATATATTCGAGAAATTTCCGGGGAGTGTAGTATTTTTCACTTATTTTTGATGCGTAACGCGACCTAAGTTGCATCTTCGATTAAATTCATAAACAGTAAATAATTATCAATGATCAACTACTTCCTTTCGCATATATCAGACGCTATTCTTCGTATAATTACTGACCAGGCTGCGCAAAAATGCCAACAGTTAGCGCCATACCATACCATACCATTCCATGCCACGCCATGCCATGCCATGCCATGCCATGCCATGCCATGCCATGCCATCGTCTCACCAGCACAGAGTCACTGATTAGTTGACGTGCGTCGTTTTTACGAGAGCGAAGAGGAGAAAAAAAGCTATGTCTAACCTTAGCGAAAAAAAATTAATTATTTCTGTTAATTCGATTTAGAAAGCTTCGGATCGAAAATTTTAAAGCAGATAAAAACCGAATAGATTAACCGAGCTACTATTATTAAACGGATGAAGCCGGAAAATGTCCCGCAGATGAGGAACGGGTGCTGCTGGATGCTGAGCAACGAATATTTTATTAAAAGTGAACCCGGAATCAGGCCAGTTCGTTAACGGATTATTATTATTTTTTTTTTCTAAAATACGAGCGAAGATAATATAATTATTAAGATAGATGAGATTGCGGTACATAAGCCACGAGCGGAGCCCGCGATTCCAACGGAGTTTGCTTTATGAAACAAAAGATGACTTAACAAACAAAAGAACGACCACTGCGGAGATTATACGCGCGCGTATATAACACCAGCTACTGATAGATTGAATAATCTTCATCCGTTAACTGACGCCTTTAAATTTTTATTACTTTTTCATCCCTTCGAAATTTTTATTGATGTACGAGCCAACAGGCAACCGCCAACACCAACGTAAAATATTCGATCTCGTTACCCTTTTTGCTTTCGTTATTTTTAATCGTCTTCAATTCACACGCCACGCTTTAATCAACCGCAACAACAAATTATCCTTTAATTAACAAATTTTTTTACGCTCTCAAAAGCCAACGTTGAGCTAGAGAAATTTTTTATGCTCATAAGTCACGATATAAGCTCGCAACTTGATACGCGATCATTTTCAAGCAGCGTATTTAATTCCTATATTTATAGGTATAGCGAAACAGTGATTATAACGTATTGTTTACTCGTTTACATATTATCTTATCTATCACTATCACGACTTTGATAGTTCCAACAGCAATACCTACCTGGTTACCTACACATTTGTCATCGTGTAAATTTTACGCAGCACGCGTACATTATACAAATTATCCTATGATCATCTATGTTCAAAGATAAAGAATCAGTTTTTATTTTTAGTTACTTTTGGAGATTTATACGCTATCTAAGTAGATATTTATTTGTGTCATATAAAAAAACAACAACAACAACAACTTCTTAGTCGTCATCAGATCAATAGGTCTACGTATACAGACCTCATTTGGCCGATGGGAACATTGATTTGATTTTGTGGCAGGTTGATGATAATAATTAGGGAGTATGTAATCGAAATTGTAATTGATCCAAAATGGGAGAAAAGATGGAGAAAGTAAACACTCAAAAAGATTTCCTGTTCTCAAATCAATTACTGAAAATTAAAAGTTGCTCGAATCGATATCAATAAATAAACCTGAAAGGAGCGGAAGTACCCTGTGCCTGTAAGAAGATATCGAGTTTTCACCTTGAAATACCTCTGCACGGTCCTAAAACAGTGAATTTTCACACGTCACACACTCTGTATTTTGAATATCCATCCTGTGTGAAAAACGATCTAGTTTGCCTCTTTATTGAAGTAGATCTTAACAGAAGCGAATCCCTTAAACGCAGTGACGTGACAATACGGAATGAGATAGTCTCCCTCCTCGATCCTTCCAGAAAAGGAGCATTTTTTTGGCAAATTTATGCAGTAAAAATTGGCATATCTTCCATTAACTTCTCTGTCTCACAGAAATTTTCAAGTTGGTAAACATTTTCAACTTTCGTTCCAACTTCCATCGTTTTGGTAAGAAAGGAAAATCATATTCCCAGAAAAATGCAACTCAACTTTCGATTTAAACTGAGAAAAAGTGAAGAGGATTTCAACGCCTCCCTCCAGCTCAGAAAGATTATTTGCTACCTGCCTGTTTCCACGTCTTCTTCTCGTGAATGATTTCATAAAGCTTCGTTCAGATACATTAGGGTGGAGAGAAAAAAAAACATACCTCCGATTTTGACCAAACTCCCAGAGGTGGTTTACTTTGAGCTTAAACCCCACCATACAAAATTTGGTGCCCCTAGCTCAAAGGAGGATGAAGTTATGATGGGTCCTCAAAGTAGGTTCATTTTCGAAAAAAAGAAATTTTTTTCATCATTTACACCCCCTAAAAATGGTGTAGGACCCCGGTCACAAAGCTAAAAAGATGCAATTTGAAATTCTGCGTCTGCCTAGCGCATTTTTCGTTCTATCGGAAACCACTTTTGGTCCTCTATCAGAGAGATTGAAAAGTTGCAGATTGCAAAAATCAGTTTTGTGACCGGGGACCTATACCATTTTTAGAGGGTGTTAATGAGTAAAACAATGTTTTTTTTTTTCGGAAATGGCTCCACTCCAAGGTTCTTCAACTCCATCCCCTCTACCCTTTGAGCTAGGAGCATAAAATTTTGTATGCACGGTTTTCAACTCAAAGTCAACCACCTCTGTGAGTTTGGTCAAAATCCGAGGTATGTTTTTTTTTTTTTCATTCCACCCTAAGATAGGTACATGTTTACCCGGTCTAATTTATTTTCACTAAAAATAATTCAATTATTAGTTTCATTTCCGGTTCAATCGAAATGAAAATAATGTATAGCTCTAAATAAGCTTTACAAAGTAGACTCGATGCAATGCTGTCTCCTCAAGCAATAAGAACATTTTTCTTAATTAAGTACTCGGATACGAGTTTATATTCGAGAATCTCTTAAAAATGTACTACTCCACTTGTGCTGATTAGTACTAATACGTGTATTTTTTCCAATATATAATGCGAACACTTTCTACTATAAGTCGTTAAATAACAGGGTTGAAAAAAAAAAACTGTTATCGTAACTTTCCATCACGAAAAGCTCAGGCAAAAAAGTATAGTTTTGAATAAATATTTTAAACGTAAATTTCCACTATAATCTCCCAAAGATGCTGTTCGGCGTTGGCACCGCACTAACCTCACAATCTAGAACGTTAAAGGGTTTCCGATAAGCTACCGGATAAATAAGTTATTCCAAAAATGACATCCTCGAATTACAATCTGTCACGAAAATAAGTGAAGTATTGTCAAAATTTTTGACATTTGTGCTTGATGGTAAGGAAAACAACAGCCATAAAGTTCCATCGAAAAATCCGCTTACTTTAACTTTTAAATGCCTAACCGACTACGTATTCAATAATCAAAATATCATTTTAAACTATTCCAGAAAGCTTTTCAACTTTAAGCGTTTCATTAACAAAAAAAAAACAAACAAACAAACAACAATGATCGTCTGTTTTGAATAAATTGCGATAATTTTTTATCACAGGAATGAGCTATTTTTGAAACTTACCTATATGTCCATTTTTGAAAAGAACAAAGGGATTGATTTACGTTAAACAAGTAGAATATTCCTACTCGTATTGCCGCAGCCAGAATTTTTTTAGGTGAGGAGAGCCTAGCATGTGAAAGATGAATAAGGAGTAGTACTAGAGTAATTGTAAAAAAAAAATGAAAGATAGAATAAAGCCTGAGCGATACAAGAGCAAAAATTTCAAGAAATATCGCAACGGAGTGGTTCAAAAAAGACGTTTCAGCTCATTTTTGAGAACCATAAGCTGGATTTTGTTACGCGTTGAAATTGAATAATTTCAAATAGACTTCAAAACTGATTTTTGAAAAATTTCCGGCAGCAGCTGTAACTCTCTAACACAACCTTATTTGAGTGCGCCCATGCCTACTAGCTGTTGAAGTATTTTGCCATGTAAGTTTTATTTATTTAGCATACTTTGATTAAAATTATTCAATATCAAGAAATTAATTTATTATTTATATTACCTACCAGAATTAAATATTAGGGGTGGATCGATTTTTGCAAATTTTGTAAAATTAACAACGGATAGTGCTTAATAGTTGAGAAATGAGCTCAAACTAATGTGGTAAAAATTAAAGCCCTCAAAGCTCAAAGCTAAAAAAATATCAAAAATTGTAAAAATTGATTCAGTACTGTTATTTATACCCAAAATAATGAACAACAATATATTTTTCATCTCTACCTCATTTTTAAGGGAGGCCGAAAAAATGTTATTTTTCACACTTTTTAAATATTTTAAAATAATTCGAGAAAAATTCAGTTTTGAAAAATTTCAATTGATATAAATGTAGTATAGCTCATTTAATGCATCGAAATCATCAGTGGTCTTTTTTTAACTTTCTCTGATGTTTTAAAATAAAGAATAAGAAATCAAGGGAAATAAGGAAATAACATTTCTAATAAAATGAAGATATTTAAGGGCCATTGGAAAAAATAAAGGAAGAGAAAAATTGCTGGGATTGGTTTAGACGAGTTTAAACAACTGTATTAGATTCATTTCAATTGAAATTTTTTCAAAATCGAATTTTTCTCGAATTATTTTGAAATATTTCAAAAGGTGTAAAAAATAACGTTTTTGTGGTCTCCCTCAAAAAAAAAAAAGGTAGAGATGAAAAATGATCGATCAAATTTGGTAATAGGGTTTGATTGGCGTGTCATTTGATATTCTGGAGTTGAGATGACCTCGAGTCAAAATTCAGCTGTGCTCAAATTTAGGAGAGGCAGTGCTGAAGAGAGACAGTTGCAAAAATGGTTCTTTTTTCAGCCAATCGATAGGCAATCCAAAGTTGTTTAAAATATCTAAAAATCAGCTTCCCGTGTTAATTAGGAAGAGAGATATGAGGGGTTTTTCCCTTGTTGACCTCGAAGAATGGTTGTTCTTCCTCTAATACTCCCCTAAATTGAGCTAGGAAGTTGAAATTTGGTATGTACATTTTGTAGAGACCATAAACATACATTTCTTGGGGGGTTTCGACTGTTCTGACGCATTCCACTCCCTTACAGCGCAAAAATGTGGTTTCTTGGTTGATTTTAATTTTATTTCTCGCATAATTCCGTTCTAAATTGAGCTAAGAAGTTGAAGTTTGGTATGTAGATTTGGTAGGAACCCTAAATGTGCATTTTGATGGTCTTACATTTTTAGCCTCATTTACCCCCTTTTTAGCCTCATTTCCCCCCCCCCCCCCTAACTCCAAAACAGATGTTCTTGAGCTGAGAAGTTGAAATTTTGTATGGGAGATTTAGTATAGGTCCTAGATGTGCTTTTTGGCGGTGTTAACTTTTTATCCCCATTGAATTCCTCTCCCCTCCTACCCTGATCACTGATTAGGAATTAGGAAGCAATGTTTTTTTCAATTCAAATAATTATAATATTTCAATAAAATAAAGCTAAAAAGCATTGCAAAGCGGTATTTATTTATTTATTTATTTATTGTTTTCAATTTAAATAAGTAAAATGCCTAGACATTAAAAGTGTAATGAATATATTTAGACAATATAAGTGACTAAGTTCTTACTCGTAGTATTTATTAGAAAAAGTATAACCTTGACATTACTGAAAATTTAACGCAAAAATATTATGCAGCTGTAAGTACAACTGAAAAAATATTCAGGTATATGTATGTCTGGTAGGATAACAGTTCGTGTAAGCGTAAGAGTAGGTAAAGCATATAAAACTTGCATTGTTTGTTTATATTTTAACCTGCTCAAGTTTACATAATCGAGGAATATTATCACGTAACTAGTAATATGGACTCATTGACCTCATAAACATATAAAATTAGTAGTATCGTATAGCACTGTGATACACATATACCTATGCTGTAATTAGCAAAATACTCTGTTTTGTGATAAATGCTAATATATCTATTTCAATGAGGAGGTAATATGCTCAAGATAGCTGTGTTATAAGATAAAAAATTAGCTGTATGGGAAAAATAGACCTACTCATTATCATCTTTTAAATTGTGGAAAATTTGTTCAATTTTATTAACATGCAATATCTACGGTATGGTAGTACTAATTGGGTATAACTTAAGTTATGTTTCTGTTTTCTTTTCTTTTTCAGATTGAAATAATTTCAAGAAACTTTTATCGAGCAACGTACACTTTCGTAGACTTCTTGGTAAACCCGTCAGCCCAGTATTGGTAAGTCAATTAGCTTTTTACCATCATTCATTCGCGGTGGGCAATTCCATTGCATATGGGTACTTTTCTGTATCTGCTATAAAACTGGACGATGATTAAGTAATAACATCGCAAAGCTGAACACAAAGAATCACAAGAATGTTATTTTGCTTTTACAATCGAACGAAATGATGATATTCGATACGTAATAAATTTCCAACAAGGACAGTTCAATGGCGCTGTATGCATAAGAAGCGTCGACGATTTCTTCTTTTACTGTTTTATGGTTTTATGATTTCAAAATCCTAAAAAGAAGAATCGTAAGTGTAGGAGAGAATAAACTTCGGAAGCCGAGGAGTTCATAATAATGAGATCTATCTGATTACGAAACTGAATCGTTGAAAAAAAAAAAAATTCACAGCAGTAGGTAATTGCTTGAAAAAAATACACCACCGTCGAATGAGTCTGCTCTGCGTTTTGATCGAGGTAAATTTTAGAATTTCGATTATACCACCCAACATCGCATCGCGATGCTTATATTTGTGAAAATAACGAACCACCTAAATTTTATCATCGTACTTATTCTTTGGCTTTGTTTTAATATTGTTAGTTTGATTGTTACGCTTACGCTGCACCTTGCACGACTCAACCACTATTGAAGTGTCGAACTTCTATGTATAATGCCTACGTATATGCTCATCTCTATAAGATACTTCCGATACTTTAATGAACACCTATATACTGATAACGTAACTGCACCTATAATACGTATACCATATGGTTGCGCAGCCTCTCAAATTGAAAGGTTCTTCGTAAAATTCGCAAAACTTTCTTGCAAACTTTTCGCTTATTCAATATGTTGACTTGAGAAGAGTGCGTACCAAACACTCGAAAATTTTCGTATAGCGTCGCGTTTTAACAACGCGACGAATCAAAACATTAAATTTGAAATAACCGAGCGTGTTTTCAACTTTATACCTAGCATAAGTATACGGCGTATAGCACCAACCATATTGAATTGCATTTACGAATAATGGTATTGCGGATATCACGATTAAGCCGATGGCCAGAAGTTTACTTAGATTTGCCTGCGGAAGGGGGCGGGGGGAGGGGGGAGTGATAGAGAGCGAAACGAACCGCGAACTACGAACGGTGTATAAAACTAGCCTAGAAGGTACATACATACATCTACTTCTACATATGTATACGTGGAAACCATCAAACATCGATCGTTTCTCGAAACACCCTATATTTTATACCTTTTTTCCGAATATTTTTACTCCCACAGTTGCTGATAGCTATTAACTAGCGACTATATTTTCATACATATTACTACACATAGTAGACATTAATGTACTTGGCGTTTCGGTCAGTAATTATAATTTTTCAAGACATGCATGTTTCATTAATATAGTTAATAATAGTTTACCGCTTCCGTCGGATAGCGTGCGTGATTTGATTCCGTCGTACTGTTTTTTCTTCGCTTTTCTTATCTCCTTATTTATATCTTTTTATTTGCAACAGCCATCGTCTATAATATCTTATAAGCCCTATACTTCATAGTTCGTTAAATCGCGTTTAAAATTAAAAACTCATTTGTTCCGGTATTCCTCCGAAAAAGATGCTACTGTCAATTCCAAGTAGGTAGGTACTTACACCCGCGCTCGATAATTCACTACCGGTTTTACTCTCGCCCGATCATTAACAAAAGAAAAAAAAATGAAAAAAAATCATAACCAGCCTGATCGTGAATTTTATATACAGCTAGTAAGTATGTGGGTTCCAATAGACTTTCTTCTTTTCCTTTTCCTGACACTTTGTTCGCGATTTTCAGCCATATTACGGAGATGCTACGATTTACCCTCGTCAATAGCACTCCGTGACCTGGTAGCCTTTAGGTCCATTTGCAAGGGTGATGGATTCATTTTTCCCGCTGCACTGCTGCTGCATATTATTGTAGAATGTAGATATATGAAGCAAATGCCATACATTGGTGTTATGATGGTTTGGCCACGAATTCAATGGAACTTATTATTTGTTACTCGAAACTGTTATCGTATAATTTGCGTGTAGGTACCATGAAATCTATAACCTTTTTGATAGGGTTTATCGGTCAAGATTCAAGTTCACTGAAAGAGCTATAGAGATGAGTAATTTATAAAATAATAATAATAATAATAAGCCTAATTTACATTAAATTAATGTTTAGCCTAATTTTGAGCATAGGCCTCCTT
>FIZR01001004.1:2916-22411 GCA_900060175.1 Ferrisia virgata | reverse complement strand
CTGACATCAGTGGACAGATTTTTATGACCTGGAATGATGTTGATGGACTTATTTTATGAAAGATTAACTTTATGACTTTAAGTTGAAATGTTGAGGAAACTTGGAGATGTTATTAGTGGACCGTCAACAGTGTGACATTATCATCGGACTGACGTAAGGGGACAGACTTTTAAGGCTTAGAATGACGTTAATGGACTTGTTAACATCGAAAGGTGTTTAACAGCGCATCCTGGAAACATCTTCTATAATCGACCGTCGTCATGAAATGACATTAATGGACCGTCAACAGTGTGACGTCATCATTGGGCTGACATCAGTGGACAGATTTTCATGGTGTGGAATGACATCAGTGGACTTATTTTATGATTTTAAATTGAAGTGTTGAGAAAAATTAGAGATGCGGCATCAGTGGATTTATTTCATGAAGGATTGACTTTCTGATTTTAAGTTGAAATGTTGAAGAAAATTAAATTTTGTACGAGGTATTTAGATTCAAACTAGGATTTTTTTACCCCGCCGTACAGTTCAGTGCGTATATTAAATCGCCCCCATCCCCATTTCGGAAAGGAGAGCTACTGAGCAAAATCAGGTTAAAAAGTAAAGGCCTGACAAAACCTTCAGAAAGTTGAATACTTACAATTTTCGCAAAATTCTCGAAATTAAAATGAATAACTCTCCCTATTTAAGGCCTCAAGTTTGAAAGCTTTAGGTTAGGTAGTCTGCAAAAAACTGTATGCCCTGCGCATCACTACAAAAAAAAACACAAGTCTAATGATATATTGATGATGAATGAGCGGACGAAAATAATCTAAATAAAATTCAATAAAATCAGATTCACGTGTAGGTGGACAATTGCATTTGTACAGACACATGCACAGTGCATAAAGCACATTATGTGCAGTTACTCGATAACACAATCTTATCTAATTTATTCGCGCTTATTTTATTGCAATTCCAGGTACTAATATAGTACGACGATATAACTACCAGTACCAACTACCGACCAATATACCTCTACTACATTTATACCTATGAGAAAAGTACCATATAAAATGATACGTACGTCTGCCAAGTGTGCAATATCAAGCGTAGTCAACTACATATAATAATTATACACAAGCACATACAAAATAGGCTACAGGAACTTATCATGCCCACGGCTTTACTGTCCCTCCACCTGGCTCGATATTCCTTATACACAGATACACAAACGACTACACCAACACATACGTGTAACTATTACCTACGAATAAAATTGAATGATTTGAACTAGAATAGATCCCGGTCCCCACCTCATCCTCTGGCGCGGTGTAAATGTCGTGATCAAAGGTGTAGCTAATTTTCGAGCTTATCAGATCGTATATGTAAAGTCAAACGATGTAGGTGTGAATGAGGCTTTATGATCGTGTGCAGTGCACACAAATACTCGTATAAACGTATTATCTTTTATAAGTGTGCACTATGCAGCACACACCACACATACTACGAGTATGATGATATGCAATTGTACGAGATAAAAATACTGTGCAATTTAGCCGATGGCATGGCATGGCATCGGCATCGCCTAGATTATTCATTATTATCTCAACTTGAACTAGAAGGACGATGTGATGATTGATACCTTTTCTGTCATGTGGGATTTTTGATTCTGCTTTTTCGTGACAAGACCAAATCTAACAGGGTAGAGTTTTAGAGAGATCAATTATACGTCGTAGTTTTGAATTTCGTAATCATGAAGTGAATGTCGAATTTACTGCACTTTCACAGGATAAAATGATGAAAAAACATTCAAAATGTCAATTTACAGCTCAAAACATACGAAAACATGAAAATATTCTTCAACAACACCGGAGAAACAATTTTAAAATTACGAAATTCCCTATTAAAAATGGCACAAAGATGAAAAAGTGTGATTATTTCATCATTCAAGAAGCCAAAAAAGTCTGCAAAAAGGAGCAAGATTATAATAAGATTGTTCAAAAATTCCTGTAATAACTCTAAAAAAATGCAAAAACTGAAAAAATATTCAGTAATAATAAATGTGAACCAAGAAAAAAAATCGTTTAAAACGTCATTCTGAAGCTCGACAGATTGGAAAAAAAAAATTAAAAGAACCAGTAAGTTCGTGAAAAATTGGACAAAACTTTACTTTACACCCCAAGTGAAGCTAAAAACTGAGAAAATCTTTCAAAATATCATCACACAGCTTAAAAAAAGTAAAAAACGATAAAAAGCGTCTAAAAATGAATAAAATTAGGTATGCACATTTAGTTGGAGTTCTAGATGTATCTTTTGTGGGTTTCAACTTTTCAGCCTCGATGCACTCTTTTTCAGCTGCGAAAATGTATTTTTTTGGTCGCTCTTAGAGGGTTAAATTGATAGCTGAAACAACCAAAAAGCACATCTAGGCACCCGCTAAGTGTTCATCTCGAATTTCAGCCTCTCAATTCAATTTGGAGGAGAGATAAGCATGAGGAAAATTCAAAAAAAAACGCCCAAAAATCGACTTTTAGACTGACATTAGTGCACAGATTTTTATGGCCTGGAATGACATCAGTGGACTTATTTCATGAAGGATTGATTTAATGATTATGAGTTGAAATGTTGAGTAAATTGGAGATGTTGTTAGTGGACCATCAACAGTGTGACACCATCATCAGACTGACATCAGTGGACAGATTTTTATGGCCTAGAATAACATCAGTGGACTTATTTTATGAAGGATTGATTTTATGATTTCAAGTTTAAATGTTGAGGAAAAGTAAAAAAGGTTCAAATTGAACCCTTAAACAGTTGACCTTGACTCTGGATTGACGTCATAATTTTAAGTTGATATGTTACGGAAAATTAAAGAAAGTCGATCCATCAACAGTTACCTTAACCTCGGATTGATTTTATGATTTTGAGCTGGAAGGTCGCCTACAGTTGTTCCGTCAACAGTTGAGCTTGTTCCTAGCAGTAAAAGAAAATGACCGATTTTCCAAGTGACAAGTATTAAATAAAAAAAAAAAAAGAAGAAAAAAAATTACACCAATTACATTTAAAATATAAAAACTTACATTCTTTCGTTTTTTAGTCTTTGCGTGCAAAGAGTCCTAAGTATTTTTTTTTATATACCTCTTCTCTCTCCCTTCATTAAAGACCAAAATCATTTCGTCTGCTCGATATCGTTCAAATTTGGCCAATGGACTTTGAATCAAAATTCACTCATGCCCAAATTTGGGGGAGGAGATACTGGTACGCAAAAATTCGTAAAAAAGTCAAGTTTTGAGCTGATCAATGGAAAATTTAAAATTTGTATTACATATCCAAAAATCATCCTCTTACGCCAATGAGGAGGGGTGGGGGTGATGGGATTTTATTTTTGTTTTAACTTCAAAAGAAAAAACTGTTTTTCGTATATCTCGCTTCTAAATTGAGCTAGAGTTGAAATTTTAGCATGCATATTTAGTGAAAGGTTTCAGATGTACCGGGGGGGGGGGGGGGTTGTTCGGTCAATCTTTCCAAATTGAACTTCTACTCATTTCTCCCAACGTTCAAAAAAATGCATCTCAGAGCGAATCCAATTATTTTCAATACCTTTTGATAATCAGGTTCGAAAAGCAACCCAGGGTGGCGTTTTTTTCGTCCCTCATACGACGAATGGTAAGTTTTTATATGAATAACACGCTTTCTAAAAAAAAAAAAAAACATTGTACCTTTGAATTTTCAATTCAAAATGGTCCCTCAAAGTTTTTTAAGCAACACAATTCGGTGGATAACTTCTTAAAAATGTTGAAAAGAATCCCAAAATTGTTTTGTTTTGCTCTCTACAATCTATCTAAAAACAGTAAATTTACATCTACATTTGATAAAAAATGAAAAATTGAGGGAAAACACATTGCGTCCTTCCCCCCCCCCCTAAATACTGGTGCTGAGGATCCAAATTTTCCTACAAAATATTTTTCCATTATGATTGATCTGTGACCTTCTGA
Source organism: Ferrisia virgata (assembly GCA_900060175.1). Classification (NCBI taxonomy): domain Eukaryota; kingdom Metazoa; phylum Arthropoda; class Insecta; order Hemiptera; family Pseudococcidae; genus Ferrisia; species Ferrisia virgata. Next base: position 18,437 of record FIZR01001004.1, on the reverse strand, counting down.
CCCAGAAGCAGTCGAAATGGTTTTCCAACATCGCTGATCTGTTACACCCTTTGCTTGGAAATTTTCCATGTGATCCGATCTCATTCTTACTGGTTAATGTAATTGAATTCGAATTCAAATTATGTCGAGTATTGTCAATTTCTTTTCATTTAGGCGTACTCTGTGAGATATTTGAAAATCAATCAATTACCTACTTACTTGAAATGTGAAACTCGACTACACTACGAACTCTTCACACTTCCTGCCATCGCATCGATGTAATGTAAAGCTTGGGGTGAATTTTAATAGGTTTAATTATTCGTGTAAGCGAAAATGGGTAAACATTAAAATCGAGATGTATCTAGTCTACCTGGTAAGAGAAGAGAATTTGCATAATTATACGCGTACGTACATCTTGTCTTACACAATGAATACTGCTACTATTACTACTACTTCTACAGAAGAAGAAGAAGAAGAAGAAGAAGAAGAAGCAGGTGACTTGACGCGATTGCTTGTTGGATGCTTGGCTACGATACGATATCGAAAAGAATTTCGTAAAAGGACCAAAGCTCCCTGCTTTTTGGCTTAGCTCCGCCATCAGCAACTAAAGAGCTCGCTTTAATAATGAGATTTTTGCACGTAGTCGCGATAATGTCAACTATCAATTGCTACGATTATTCGGTACCCTACCTAGCTGGTATGTACGTGAAAAGGGGCACGAGCGGGTATACGAGCTGGCTGTTTTACTAATTGCATTCGAATATATGTACATACAATCGATCGACAGCGTGGTAAACCCTCTCTCTGCCGACGACTTGGGCGACCAGCCTCATCGCCTTGTGTAAGTTCAATATTCGGCACGTCGAAATAAAACTCCTTCATTGTACTCTTATTACGAGTGAGAGAAACGAAAGCCTCTCTTCCAGCGTAATATATGGTGAAGTGTGATTCCCTGCCGGGCCAAGAGGATGGGCTACCTACCTACCTACCTTATCGTACCTACTTACCTAGCTACTGCTTCTTGTATAGGAAGAAAAGATTGTTTCGCGTATCGATAAAAGCAGCCGCCTTGGAGAGGCGCGGTGGAGCAGTGAAACTTTCATCTCGAACTCGAGATACCCCCAGCCAAGCAGCCAGCCGCCCTCGACTATTTGAATAAATTAACGAAATTCTTAAATAAGAGCAAATTTGCCCAGCAGAAACAATAGAAAAGAAACTTTTTGCCAACTTCGGACGTGCCACCGTTGCATACCCTTTCGCCCTTCTTGTTCCATCGCTGCATCGCGATATCGCGTCAATTTACCTCCTCATCGTGTCGCAGTAGTCGTCGTCGTCGTCGTTGTTGTTGTTGTCGTTGTTGTTGTTGTTGTATTGTAGATACCTACGACTACAAAGTACGAATATAGCTCTGTAGCTACGTCGTAGTACGAATACGTACGTACGTACCGTACGTAGAAACGGCGAAAGGGACGATTAAAAGCCGTTGTCAAGGCAACTGAACTCATTTTCCGTACCAATCAACTGTACAGATGTCCATCAACGAGTCCGATGTTGATTTTGTCATGTTTTCTTATTGATTATACGCGTCTATTACCGAGAGCGAATAGTTGAAATTTTTTTTTTTTCTGCTCTTCCTCGTCGCTTCGCTCGTTATCCTACTGTTCTGGTGTGTGCTGCTGTTGTCGGATGGATGTGCCTGGTTCTGTGTCTCTCTTTCTCTTTCGTTTGTAATTCCATTTCCCCTGCGAGGAGTAACATCCGTTTACGTGGCGCTCTGTGCCCTGTGAACTCTCGTACTCTCTTCATTTGGATGCCCGACCGCAGGTATCCCTGGGTTCGGTGCGATCGCCTTTCCTTTCCTGCTCCACTCTACAGACGTAGATAGGTAGATAGGTTGGTAGGTAGGTATTCGTATACGAGATTGTCGAAGAACGAGGTCATGTCAGCGTGCAATATTCGTTCGTTAAATAATACACGTAGATATTCGTACGAATGTATAAGAATAATACCTACGTGGAAAACGATGAACCATTTTTTTTTTTTTTTTTTAATAACGTTGCTGTCGAATTGTTTACCTAAAGTAACATAATTTTGCGAGAAACGAATCGAAATGAGATTTGTCCTTTTGTGTCTGGTAATGGGTGATCACCGTGCTTATATAAAATTTTCCTCGCGTTATTAGGAATTTTTTTATATTTTGGGGAATTTTTTCAAATTTTTCAAAATCCTCTCTGCAGCCTACGAACCATTTTTACTCATCGATTAACGTGAATTTCTAACCAAATAAGATGGGGTTTGAACGCTGCAAAAGGGGTCACTTCACAAAAAAAATCTGAAAAAATTTTTCCAAAGTGGAAAATTATTTTAATAAGGCGAGAAAATTTTTTCGAATTGTCAGATCAAAAAGAGACCCTTATAAACCCTCCAGAATTTTCAAACTGTCTAAAAATCTCGTAAGGATGTACCCTAAAGTACATTTTTCGTTGCTTCAACCTGGGTGTCGAGATAAAAAATTGCAAATATGATTAAAAATCATCTTTTACTCAGGCTTAAAGAGATCTAGGATCGCTACCGAATGTACATACCTAATTTCAAGTTCACAGCCCCATTTGGAGCGGAGCTATGCCAGGAACAATCTCAAAAAATTGGAAAACCCGATCAAAAACCAACATATTTGGGGTTATGAGGGTGTGTAACGAGGCTGAAAAGTCGAGACCTCCGAATGGCACGATCTGAGGTCTTTACTAAATATGCATACCAAATTTCAACTTCCTACCTGTATTTGGAAGAGATTTATGCGAGGAAGAAACTCGAAAAACTCAAAAAATAAGAAAATCCGACCAAAAAAACATATTTCTGGGGCTGTGTGAGAGAGTGCAATGGAGCTGAAAAATAGGGACCCCCAAAAAGCCACATTTTGGCCCCCTACTGAATGTACATACCAAATTTTAGCTTCCTAGCTGATTTTGGTGGGGAGATAGAGGGCAATAACCTTGTTTCCAGGTTAAAAAAAGAGAAAAATTCGTCATATCTCCCCTCCTAATTGACCAAGGAGGTAGATTTTTGGATATGTTATGGAGCTTCGGATTTTCTGTCGATCGACTCAAAAAATAATAATTTTTGTGTTTTTGACCCGTCAGCATCCCCTCCCGCAAAATTTGGCGAAACTGAATTTTGACCCAAGGGCATCCCCACTCATATATATCTATTTGGCCGCTAAACTGAGCCGATTTACCGAATTGCAACAATTTTGGTCGGTATGGAGCGGAGTAAATAATTATCAAAATACTTACGTGGAAAGCGATGAACCATTTTTTTAATAACATTGCAGTTGAATTGTTTACCGTAAGAATATTAGGTTTGCCTTTCAGAGGCTTTGGCGTTTTTACTGTTTCTACGGTTTACCCCTTCCATATCTCTTGGCTCCAAATTGAGCTAGAAGATTGCTCATAGATTTGTAGTTTTCGCAAAGAATGACTTGTTTTGTTTTAAATTTAAAATAAATAAAATTAATTGTGTAATTTTGTTGTAATGGTTTTTTACAGTTGGATAAAATCCTGAAAAGACACTAGCAGAAGATAAAATTCCATTCCAGTTCAGCGAGCAAAGAGGTGAGTGAATCTAAATTTAATTCACTACTACGTATGACTTCAAATTATGAGGTTATTGGTTGTTTATTCAATTTTTATTTTAGTTTTGCACTATGTGGTTAAAATTTATTTTCAAAACATGACCTCCTCCTTCAAGGTCAGAGTAAAATTAGAAGAAGATAAAGGATGTGTGACGCTCACTTTACAAAAAACCAAAAAGACAAAAAATTTCTCCTCAGGAAAAAACGAGAAAAAACTACAAAAACCCGCATTTTCAGGGCTGTGAGGGGGTGCAATGAGGTTGAAAAGTTGATACCGCCAAAAGACACATCTAGGGTCCCTACTGAATGTACATAACCAATTTCAAATTTTTAGTCCAATTTGGAGGGAAGTTATACGAGTAATCAACTCGAAAAATAGGAAAATCGGACCAAAAAACCACATTTATGAGGCTGTGAGGGGGTGCAGTGGAGCTGAAAAGTTGAGACTCCTAAAAGGCACATCTATAGCTCTTACTAAATGTACATATCACCCCCTACTGAATGTACATACCAAATTTCAATTTCCCAAATCATTTTGGTGGGGTGCTAGGGAGGAAGAGCCCTTTTTCATGGTCAAAAGTGGGAGAAACCCTCATATCTCCCTTCCTAATTGACGTATGAGGGTGGTTTTTGGATATATTATATAACTTTGGGTTCTCTATCGATAGACTGAAAAAGGAGCAATTTTTGTGTTTTTGGCTCTTCAGCACCCCCTCTCCCAAATGGAGCAAAACTGAATTTTGACCCTAGGTCATCCCCACTCATATATATCTAATACACCGCCAAACTGAGCCGATTGACCAAATTAGAGCGATTTTGGTCAGTAAGGAGCGTAGTAAATGATTTTAATGTTGGGCGAAAAAAATAAATATCTGACATGGCCAAAAATTGTCCTAATGATCTTATAGGACCTCAAAACGGGTTTTTAGTAACACCCTCATCCCCGCTCTTTCACAGATTGTAATAGCCTGATTTTCATTGACAATATAACATAGTATTTTATCTATGAATCTAGTTTTTATCGATTTAGAGTGTTGATAAAATGAATAAATGGATTTATGAATAGTTGAATAACTTTATCTGAAATCAAGATACAGAAAAAGAAATCTGATTAAAAAATGTAGCTCATGGAATATTGTCGAGAAAGATGTGTAATAGTGTTTTTTATTGGTAATTTGATCTGGTATAATTTTTGATTGGATTTTTTTTCTGTATCTCATTTAGGAGAAAGACTTTTGATGAAATAATCATCTTCAGAAGGCATAAATCCAGATATTAAAGGTGGTATACCGTAATCTTATGAAAAAGAAAGCATGATTTTTCAGCCTGATTTTTGTGAAATATCATATTCACGTGATTTAAAAAGCAACATCGCAATTCCCTAATTAGTAGTGACAGCAGGAGAAGTGCAACGAAGCCGAACAGTTAACACCACCAAAAGCCACATCATTCACGTATACTAAATCAACATACCAAATTTAAACTTGCTGGCGCAATTTGGAGGGTTGGAAGGGGAGATATGGGAGGAAAACCTCCAAAAGGCATACCTAGGGCCCCTATTCAATATACATATCAAATTTCAACCTCCTAGTTCTTCTATTAGGAGAGGAATTATGCGAGTAGCAAATTCAAAACATGAGAAACCCCAGTCAAAAAAACCACATTCCTGGGCTGTAAGAGGATGCAATAAGTGGGAGACGTTGAAACCCCCCTCTCCCCTCTAAAGATGCATCTATAATCTTTGCCAAGTCCACGTACCGAATTTCAACTTCCTGGCTAAATTCGGTGTGGAGATAGGGGAGGAATAGCTTTTTTTCAAGATCAAAAAGAAGGAAAATCCTCCTAATTAAGTTACGAGGTTGATTTTCGGATATGTTATGAAACTTCGGATTCTCTATCAAATAGCTCGAAAAAGAACAATTTTTGCAATTTTAACGTGTCAGCACCCCCTCCCCCGAATTTGGGCGCAACTGAATTTTAACCAGAGATCACCTCCATTCTTAGAACATCAAATTGCTCGCCAATCGAAGCCTATTCCCCAAATTTGATCGATTTTGTTCAGTATTGATCTGAGCAAATAATTTTTCAGTTTCCAGGGGAGAAGGATAATAAAAATAAACATCTGACACGGTCAAAAATGGTCCCAATGGTCTCTTAGGACCCCAAAACGGATTTTTTTGATACACCACCTCCACCTCCCCTTCATCTGTCATAAGTCGATAGACCGTAAGTCTCTTGTTTTCATTGACTATATGACATAGATAATCAGACTAAAAATTATTCATAAATTTATCCTCTATTTAGTAATTTTTCACATATTTCGACTGGACTAAAAAATTTTCTTTTTGTATCCTTTGTTTGACTTTGTACCTCTCCCTTTCCTCTTCTCACACATTCTGGTGTTGGTTAGTTATTATGATGAACCGTGATAACACCGACCCCCCTCCCTCCCCTCTTGATTATGACAGGAAAAAATTAATTCAAAAATAATTCAAATGGAGTGTATTACATCTCTTGCATGTGCAATTGTTGTAGGCACAGCATTGCGTTTACCCCTTCAAATAGTTAGGTTAGTAAACCTATCAACACCGATGAAGTTATGACTTGATTTGATGGTAATTGGTTTTGCAATATTTGAAGGAATTTTTATTGTTGTTGTAATCCTGCTGTATTTAAATTTCGACTCACGTATGTTTAATTGCGAGATATTTTATGTGTGGTTTAGTGGAGGAGGGGGAATTACAACGTTGAGCCATTTGATCGATTCGAGTTACAAAAGAAAAGAAAAAAAAAATTCGTCACTCCCATCGCACAGTTACTTATACTTATTTATTTATCTTGGACGAATTAAATGGACCCGGCGGCGAGTTTTTTCTTCCGTAATGGTTACTAACGAAATATATACACATAAATCAAGCGGTACGAATTTTTGAACGAGAGTAAAAAGAAAAAAAAACTACAATTCTCTTGCCAAAAAAACTAGAATTTAGTGGCCAGCGAAGAGGATAGAAGCGTTTTTCGAAATTTAGGGCACTAATATAAATCCACGATTAAGCTTGGAAATTTTCACTTTTGTCACGACAATGGCCCTAGCAGCGCAATACTATGTATCGATATCACGATACGAATTATACATACGTATAATGGATGGGAAAATTTGGGAAAACTTGTACCAGTTGGGGAAAAAAAAAATAAAAAATAAACGCGAAAACGAATAAGAATTAAAAACTCAAAAGAAAACGTCTCTCGTAATATATACGAATAATTTTATAAATTTTCGTACTCGAGTAGTTATTTGGTGAGAATAAAAAGCGAACGACGTTATATGCATAGTCGAAAAGGGTAACTTATTCGAAGAAAACTTATGGAAAAAAACCACTCCCATCGAGGAAAAGGGAACCGAGTAGAAGGGGAAAATGGGTATACAATGACTTTAATGGGATACTTTTTGTCATTCGTAATACTCTGCGTGTTGTTATAAATTCGTGTAATATGATTAACGGTCATCGAATATCGGTCTGCGTTATTTATTCCTGAAAGGTAACGAAGGCTGGGAGGGAATTAGCGAGTGATCGTCTTATCGAGACGCCCATTTCGTGTATGATTTTTTCTGTTTTCGTTTTCCAGTCGTATTGCTGTGTTGAATTATGGAGTCGATACGTACGCAATTTTTTTTTTTTTTTTTTCTTTTTTCTAGTTGAAAAAAAATTGGCGTTTCTTTTCGAGGGTGGAAAAAAATCCGTACGGTAGACAGAGTGAAAATGAAAATAGCATCGTGTTAAGCGTGTAATAAATAAACGGCCAGACAATGAGCGTATTAACGCTTTTATTTTGAAGAGGGACCCGCTGCTGCTATAATACCTGCTTATGATGAGTTGTCCTTATGCCAAATCAAGCGAGTTGAATACTTTGTCGAGTCGAACTGGCGCTTACGATGGCGATAGCGTATACGCAGTTTTCGTGATCGAGCGCAAGCGAGAGCGAATGAGAAGGAGAGAGAGAGAGAAAAGACAAGCGATACACCTACGTACCTCTACCTAAATACATACGGTTCTATGTATATATTTTTTCTTTTTTTTTTTTTAACATACCGAACAAAAATCCCGATTTCTATTGTTTTCTGTGGATGGTGTTTGCTCGTCGCGAGCATTCGACTCGTATTAGTAGCAGCATTCGTTGGACGTCGTATGAAAGATTATAATTCATCTGTATTGCATACCTAGCTATACCTACCTACCTACCTACCTACCTACCTATCGTTACCTATCCGCATATCTATGTTAACCGAAGCGGCAAGCATCGGTATACGTACCAGGAGAAGAAATCCCTTGTACGTACAGGGAAACCGTGTATAGAGGAGGACGCCAGACGCTCTATAGAGAGCACACAGTGTTTTACACCAACGATATGTTAATACTCGAATGACAATCGAAAACAAGCGAAAAAAATCACCTCGCAGCGTGCATCATCATCATCATACAGGGTGTTATATCGTGTAGACTAACATCAGCGCGCGCGGTACACTACTTAACCGCGTCTATCTAAATTCAACCCACAATTAGGCAACCCCTTCAACTTTGCAGCTATGTTACGGGTATTTTACGGCGCGCTGCGTCGAGGTCTAGTTAATTTTTCGACCTGCTGCCGCGTTTATTTTGACAAGTTTGCGAATAGATATCTTGACAAGTGCTGAAGTCGAGGGCTGAGGCGAATTGAAAAGAAGGGCGAGTATCGCGTAACGTCTTCTTTTCCTTGTTACTTTTATCCGATATTTTCTTGTACTGCGCGACAGCCGATGAAAATTGAAAAAAAAAGAAAGAAAATGTTCGTATGCGAGGGAGGGGTGAAGGGAATGTGACGAAGTGTTCAAAAAATGCGTAATTTTTACTCGTGAAAAGGTTGCGAAGATTTGTATTTCAATGTGTTGTGTTGTTTTGTACGTCGCATTGACTATTCTTTTGAATCCGAAATTTGACTCGATTTGGCCTTCTTGTTGATTGATTTACTTACAGTAATGTCTGAAATGTAATTTATTGATAACCTGTGCTTTGTGATACATTGAGGACGTTTTTTTAAGTGCATTCACAACTGAGCCATCTATGACTACGGTTTTTGAGTAGGAAAAATTTCTGATAAACGGGGAAACGTATAAAGCATGGTTACATCTCGTGTAAAGTAGTGATCGAGCCTTAATTCGAGTAAAATGGGACAGTTTTCAAAATAAAATTTGAATACAATCAGAGCAAGCTGAATTGAATAGAATCACCAAAGCATAATATTCCGTCAGAAAATTTGAAAAAGTGACTAAAATCACCGTGATGGTTGCCAGATAGTGATTACACTAATTACGGAAATAATCGCAGTAATTTTATCAGTGATCACAGTAATTACCCAAGTAACTACTGTAATTACCTGAGTCATTACCACAATCACTTGGATCATTAAGATGATTACCAGCATCATCACCATAATTACCCTGATAATTATTGTGATTAACAAATTGATCCTGTAACTACCTGGGTTATCACTATAAAATCTAGGTGGTTACTATGAAAACTAGATGTTTACCAACACTATCTAGATCATTACCGTAATCACTCGGATCATTTCTATAATTACTGGGGTTATTAGCAAAGAGTCTTACCGATTATCATAAAAGCTAAATGATTATCATAATTTTTGAGGTCATTACAGTAATTATCCAGGTTATTACCATAATTACAATCGTAATTACTCTGAGAATTACTGTAATTATTCACGTCATTATCGTAATTACCTGAATCATTACCTTGAATATTGGAGTTATTACAGTGAATTCCACTTGGTCAACATAAAAACGAGGTGATTATCATAATTACTGAGGTCTTTGCTGTAATTACACAGGTCATTACCGTAATCACTGGAGTCATTACTGTAATTACCCAGATCATTACCATAATTACAGGATTACACAAATTATTCTGGTCATTATCGTAATTATCTGAATTATTACCCTGATTTCATGAGTCATTGCCATATTACCCAAGTGCTTATCATAATTACCGGAGTTGTTACAGTAATTACCTGCGCTATTACCTTAAATACCTGAGTTATTACCGTAGTTTCTTGGGTCATTACCGTATTATCCAAGTGCTTATCATAATTACCGAAGTTGTCACTGTAATTATCTGTATCAGTACCTTAAATACCTGCGTTATTACTGTGAATCCCACTTGGTTCATATGAAAGCCAGTCGATTACCATAATTACTATGGTCTTTACGGTAATTACATAGGTCACTATCGTAATTACCTGGGTTATTACCGTAATTTCCTCGGTCATAACCATATTATCCAAGTGCTTATCATCATTACCGCAGTTGTTACAGTAACTACCTGTGCTATTACCTTAAATACCTGAGTTATTACTGTAAATCCCACATGGTTCATATGAAAGCTAGACGATTACCATAATTACCATGGTATTTACGGTAATTACACAGGTCATTACCGTTAATTACTCTGGTCATTATCGTAATTACCTGGGTTATTACCATAATTTCTTGGCTTATTGCTATATTATGCAAGTGCGTATCATATTTACTCAGGTCACCAAAACTTGAAAAAAAAATACAAATTTTGTCCCAGATTCCTCGGAAATTGCGAAATTTTGTCATTTTTATTGTAAATATTTGTATTTACTCAAGAGCTTAGTATTTAAATTGCTGATTTTTGTCACCAAAATATATCCCTTTTATAAATATCACAAAAAATTCACGAGCTTCCACTGTTAAAATTTTGTGAAAAGTGTGCAGGGTCATAGTCGTAATGGTTTTGGTCATTGCCACAATCACCAAAACGATTATTGCAATTACTGAGATAATTACTGTAATTACCTTAAAATTACTTGAATAGTTACCGTAATTACTTTGGTAAGGACTGTGATTATTTGGATTCTTACTGTAGCATCATCGACAATCACAAATATTTATTCTCTTCCCTTCCCTTTACCTCCCGTTCCTTGCAACTAAAATTATTTAATTTGCTCGATACTGATTAAAACTGTTTATTTTCGGTCTGTAGTTTTATTTTGCGAATGAAGATGATCATGTAACTTATGAGTGGGGATGTAGGAAGGGAGTAGTTTGCTGAGATGTGAAGACTGTTCGTTTATAATCAAGTTGATGGAGAATTAAATGTTGTATAGCATTCCCATAACCCACTCTGTTATGTGGCTTTGAAGGTTACACGGAGGGGAAGAGGGAGGGTGCTCATTTTTTCTACTTTAAAATAATATTGCCATCTCGTTCTCGCGTCTACGCGTGAATAAAATTGAATCAGGAGACTAGAATTTGACGTGTACATATCTTTAGGAGGTGCTCTAAACGTGCTTTTTGAGTATTTTGACTTTTCAGTTCCATGGCACCCTGTTTCATCCTCAAAAAATGATTTTCGATTGGTACAGCGCCACAACTAGGTCGAGATCTTATAGTTTTTTGAGTTTGAACCTCGCACATCTGTGCTCCAAATTGAGCTAACGACTCAATAGCTGTGCCTTTTTTCACCTCTTCTTCAGTGGGTTATCTTTAAATGAAGCTTATTTACCGCTCAAAATTGAACAATTTCGAGCCTAGTGATGAGTGTAGAGAAATGATCTGCTAGATTTTTTGGTATCTGGTTGCATCGTGGCATTTTTCAAATTTGAATTTAGCCTCTGAACTTTCAACCTTTAAGATTGGTAATTCACGCTTAGCTTCGTACATCATCTTTTCGCTTCAATCATATATGTATCCACGAATACCTCTTTCGTCGTGTCCTCATTTATCACAATTGTATTACGTAAACTACTGCGGGTAAAATACGCCCAAACGGTCGAACCATGTAAAACGTTCGTTGAAGCGAGAAAAACAATCGTGAAAAATGATAAAATATGCGCGAAAGGTATACCGAACACCTATTACCTGTGGCTAAAAAGTATCATATCGGTGATGGCAGAAATGCACGTCGTGTATACGATACAAATACGGACAGCGAAACGAACGAAGGTTAATTTAATAAAATGAACTATCGGTAACGCGTTATACGTATAATAAAAGGGTTACACCTGTTTGTGCCACACGTGTGTATTTGTCTCAATTAAGTGCATCGGTAGTAGTAGTAGAGGTAGCATGACAGTGGAATAGAACTGAGCGGCAGGTTTGAAAAAATAAACCGTACGATGTATGATGATAATATAGGTACCGTGTTAACATTCATCTTTTTTCAAATCGTCGCTCGTATTGTTGATGGTTGGCATCAGCTGATGATTTTATAAGCGTTGGAATTGGACCAACTTATACGGATCACTCATTCGTATATACAGCTCGCGAGCTTTTAAAATAAACAATCAAAGGTAATAAAATAATTTTATACGGCGTTGCGTATAGCTTAGAATTTAATAAGTCTTCAAGTCGAATGCATACGGTGTACGTGTTTTAGCAATAGGTATTACATAGAATAAATGTTTACCTTTCGAATAAATATACAATGTTGTGCATACGTATTAAGTATACGTAGTATGTGAACGTGTACTTATTACTCGTAGCACATTTATAGAGATTCGTTAACTGGTGTTGGGATTTAGTTGTAAAATACATTATTACCTTGGTCTGGGTACGTTGGTGCACGAGCATCTTTGGTATCAACTAATTAATTACGTACTTACCGCCATCGTATCGTATCGCCGAACTCTTGATTTATATGTATTGTATACCTACTGCTTGTTTAGTTAAAAACGTGATATTGAGCATCAACAATGGCGCATAAGTCCTTCCTTATTGTCGAAAGATTTCATTTCTAAAGTATATTTAAAAAAAAAACTTATTCGGGCTGATTTTTTTTAACGATTTTCGAGCAGACGAAATGAGTAAAACTGTTCGAATGGTGTGTTTCCAATGTTTTAAAAATTCACTTTGCGGAGAAGGGGAGGAGGTACGAGGTACAGAATGTTGATTCGCATCTATGAACAAAAAATTGACTAGACGTCTCCTAATTATGACTTTGTAGTTGGACGTGGAATTCATTTTTTGTATCATTGTTCGGTGTTTCATGTTTGGTATGGAAGTATAATTTTTTTGATTTTCTAACGGTGCAGTTTGGAGTGATCAAAAATCCTAAATGAGTTCTAGAGAGCAATGGCAAAATTCAAGATGCTGATGTATCAAAGTACGAACATGATTTTTGTTATTCGTAATTTCAATTTAGTTTTACTTGAATTGTAAACTGTACAAAGTAACCAGAAGGATGGAATTTGTTTCCCTCGCCGATGACTGGAATCACGTATACGGCTCGATATTGACCAAAATTACTCAAATTCTGTCTACTCACATAGACCAACAGTAAGCTAGGTGAACATTAGTGAGGATAACCTTGAGTCAAAATGAGAGGAGAGGTGGTCAGAGGAGCTGAAGTTGCGAAAATTAGTAATGTCAGTGTACATAAGATCCGATCCCCCTTTGAAAAATTTCAACCAATCAGAATAATGTTTGCTCCGTCACCTTTAATTGGCATTGTAATTACTATGTTAATTTTAAATCAGAAAAACGCCATCAACATCTATGGCACAGTGGTGGCCTACGTTTGACAAATTTCTGAGTTTCAGGTGACACTTGAATGACACATTATTGACAAACTTCTGACTCATATTTGCTGTCATTATCGTGGCACTAATATGTTAAACGTTTGACATTTTTGTTGACACTTTAATGTTATATAAATGACATATTTCTGATGCTTGTAGGATTATATTCTATTGGTACAAATGTGACATAAAGTTGATGTTTCAGCTGACACGTTTGTAACACATAAATGACATCATGGCACATATGTGACTTGATAATGGCGTGTTGTTAGAATGTGGAAGCACCTTTTTGACTCAGTTGTAACTTGCTTTTGACTTCGTCTCGGCAATGCCCTACTGTCTATAAATTACATTTGAGATGTGTTCAACTTGATTACGACACTAATATGACTTGGTAGTGGCATGCTACTGACAGCAAATGACACAATTTTGACACGGTTGTGGCATGTTTCTGACAAAATTATGACTCTATTTTGGCACACTTGTGACATGCTTCTGAAACTACTTTGGTACATTTCTGGCACAATTGTGACATATTTTTGACTTCAACTCTGGAATATTTTGATCTGGAATACAGATATGTCACAACTGAGTCAAAATAGTGCTAAAATTGTGTTAGAAACATGTCACAATTGTGTCAGAATAGTGTCAATAATGGTATCAGAAGTGTGTCATTATCAAGTTGCATATGTGTCATAGTCAAGTCAAAAGCACAACATATTTCATTATTATGACAACAGTGTACTGCCAAAACTGAGTCAAAAACCTACCTGAACTGTGCCAAATCAAATTTACACTGTTGTTAGAAGCATGTCACTACCAAGTCACATAAGCGTGTTGGTAATGATGTCAATTTTTACGCAAGAGGTGCCAGGTTCAAATCCCACCCCTGGAAAAAAATCGAAAAAATTTCGTAAGTTGATATAAATTAAAGAAAAAATAATTAATTGATACCTTAATTTGTGTAGCAATTCAGTACATTGGAAAATGAAATATGTCAGAAATGTGTCATCAGAAGTGTGCCATTATTGCGTCAAAAATATGCCACCAATGTGTTAAATACATGTCATTAATACGTCACAGTAATGTCATGACCATGTCATAAAGATGTCATTTTGGAGTCACCCTGGTGTTACAATTGCACCATTTCAATGTGACCGTAATGAGTTTGACAAATATTTAGTGGTGTCTGATTAGCTGAAGTATTACCAGAAAAGTGTCGTTTTTGCTGTCAAAAGTCTCACATCAGAACTGTGTTATGTGACACTACATTTCCCAACGAATGCAATTTTTGTGATGTGAACAATGCGAGAGGGATCAAATGAAAAACTTTTTGTTGTGCGCAAATGATTGAAATTAGCCCCTCCTCCATCACACGAGCGGGGCTCCATCTACCCAGTCCTGCTTGCTGCAATTTTTCACCGTAATATGAGGGGTGAGGTGGGGGCACACAGTGTTTCATATGGAAATTTAGCGCCTGGAGAGCCAGATTTCTGAAGTACCTGTTTAGAGGTTAGAAAATTTTGAATTTCTGCAGCCACAGGTCCGAGGAAGGTATCATTTATAACACTGTTATGAATGGAAACTCAGCTGGGGGCGAGGGTGGGGGCGGCTGATGCTGGAAATTTTGAAAAATTTCGTGTGGGGTATCGAAATATAGGTTTTTAAGCTCGCTGATTTCACATTTTCACCTAATTTTGAGCATAAACCCAATTTGAGGCACAATTTATGGGACACGGGGAAGTGAATGAGGTCAAAACCCCACGTGGGGTATCAAAATGTAGGTTTTAAGGCGACTGATTTTGAAATGAATTCACTTTTGACGTATAATCGATTAGAAGGGAGTGGGGGGAGGGCTAATGCTTAAAATTTTGAAAAATTTCGTGTGGGGTATCGAAATATAGGTTTTTAAGCTCGCTGATTTCACATTTTCACCTAATTTTGAGCATAAACCCAATTTGAGGCACAATTTATGGGACACGGGGAAGTGAATGAGGTCAAAATTCCACGTGGGGTATCAAAATGTAGGTTTTAAGGTGACTGATTTTGAAATGAATTCACTTTTGACGTATAATCAATTAGGAGGGAGTGGGGAGGCTAATGTTTGAAATTTTGAAAAATTTCATGTGGGGTATCAAAATATAGGTTCTTAAGCTCGCTGATTTCAAATTTTCAGCTAATTTTGAGCATAAACCCAATTTGAGGCATAAATTATGGGATGCGGGGAAGTAAAGGGGGACAAAATTTCAAAATTTCATATGGGGTATCAAAATGTAGGTTTTAAGGTTACTGATTTTGAAATGAATTCACTTTT
>FIZR01001002.1:0-15350 GCA_900060175.1 Ferrisia virgata | reverse complement strand
CTCCGAGCCCAGCTCAACCCAACACCTCTTCTTTTGCCCTTCTCCAAAACATGAAAGACAAAACCTAAACATCTCTGAAAAACAATCTCAGATTCATTAATTGAAATGAAAAAAATCCTCCTACTAATCAGCAGACTCAATCTGAGCCACCAAAT
The DNA here is from genome assembly GCA_900060175.1 of Ferrisia virgata. Lineage (NCBI taxonomy): Eukaryota > Metazoa > Arthropoda > Insecta > Hemiptera > Pseudococcidae > Ferrisia > Ferrisia virgata. The sequence goes on along the minus strand of FIZR01001002.1, from coordinate 15,195 downwards.
TTAAGTTCCCACCTTTGCAACCTACTCAACACTGGGCATAAAAATCTTTAAATTATACACGCCCAGTATAATAAAAATTATATAAAAAAAATGTTTTTATCAGGTATGATGCGGCAGGGGTGGGAGGTGCGAGGGGTAGAATTTTTTTTCGAGTTGATACGTCCTGCAAAATTGAAATTGATCGACTGTTACAGTCTGACGTGCGTAAATTGTAATTACGTTTCATCTAATAAGGTCAATTATTCATTTTTCCTCCTTCAAATTGTAGTTAGGGGGTAAAACTCCACCAAGGGGAGTCAAATTCAAAAATTATCATAATTTTCAAACTCAGCGGAAAAATTTTAAACCATTTTTATATGCCGTATTGCTGTTTTCAAATGAATGTTTTTATTATAATTCGGCGGTGGTGGGTGGAATGGAAGTTGAAAATTGGGGGGGGGGGCAAAGTATACTGAGTATTGAAACGAATCAACCACAAGTGTCTGATTTACGTAAATTCCAATTATATTTCTTCTAAGTGGTGTCAACTCTTCAGTTTCCTCCCTCAAATTGAAGTTTGGTGGCAGAACTCAATCGGGGAGGGGGGGGTTGAAATAAAAAATTATGATGCCTGTCGGATTCAGCGCGTAATTTTGACCTATTTTGATATATCACATCGCTATTGTTGAGCAAGTATTCCATGGCTTAATTGAGGGGGGGGGGGGGGTGACCACGAGTTCATTTTCATTACTTCGTATTGTGCAGGAATTTTTCGCCCATTTTTGCGGGAATTGGCTTTAAATGGTTTTATTCGACAAAATTAACGAGTATTTTTTGGTTCTCGCCTATATTTTGGATAAATGAGCTATTTCACTGTCGAAAATCGTCCAAAATGCATAAAATTGCACTTAAAGTTCAATGAAATGCAGTTGTGTAGGGTGCAATGGAAAAAATCGCATATTTGATGATGAGAGAGGTACCTCAACCCAAATTCTTCGAGTTTTTTTTGCTTTGGACCATATCCCTCAAATCACTTTTTTAGGGGCCCAACCCCCCATTGTGATGGTACCGACATTTTGGCAGCTGATTTTTTTAGTTCTCAAAAAAGATCGCTGGATGAATACTTTTTCGTGCTTGGATCATAGACCAACATTAACGACCAACACAACGTAAGTATACAAATGTAACGAGAAACGATAACTGATAAAGTAACCAACCGTAACGTATACGTGCAAATGTTTTCCTGTTTTTGTACTAAAATAAACTTCATTCCTCTCCTCCTCTGCTTTCATCTTACTCGTAATATGCTACATGCTTAGCGATCGTCCGACAAATAGTTTTACATACGGACTGGATAGTGGATAATGTAAAGGCGCCTGTGCAAACGAGATCGTGTGATAGTCGACGATGTCGAAAGTTGCTCATTTCCTTTTGCAATATATCTCGACTTTTTTTTACTTTTTCTTTTCCATACGACTGTATTTTCTCTAAAGAACTTTAAATCATGATTTAATTAATGAAAGAGTATCTCCGAACTGGGAAAAGAAAGCGAGTAGAGGTAAATGTTTGCCATTCGGACATTCGGACAAAGCAATTTTTCTACAGTCTTATTATTCACTCTTTTTCATTTCCGTTCACTTTGAAAAATTGACAGAAAAAAATAGTCGAGGGTTTGACACATACCAATGAGCAAAAATTTGGCCTCTTGAACTCAATTACCAACAGCAGCTCGGTTGGATCTGACAGCGTCAAAAAATCAGTTTACTTGTGTTCCTTATTACTCTAAACTAATGTAAGATATTTTTTCCCAAATCAAACATCTTATTCATCCAACTTGAAACTTACCAAAATCACTCATATTTAGTTAGCGAATGCAGGAGTGAAAATAATGACCTTGGGTCTAAATCCAGTCACATCAACAAAATTGCTAATCTATGATCCTAGTCATACGAAGTACCTAGGTACCTACAAATTATAAATTTTAAAAAATTTAAACAAAATTAAAAAATTTACTCGAGCAGCTAAAATTTTGACCTTAATTTCCTTCGATGATGTATTTGCAAAACTAAAATTTTGAGAGGGAAGTGAGGAGGTTACTGGATTTAAGATTTCAGTTAAAAAACATCGACGTGAAATGAAACATTACTTAAAATCTAAACCACCTGGTCAAAACCTCACCTGAAATTTTTTTTATTGAAAATACGCCATCAGAGAGAATTTTAGTCAGCATTTCAACTGTCTTAATAACTTTCTGAATTTTTTTACAAATTTTCAAAAATTTGTTTGCAGTGTACATGGTTATTTCATTCCATCATTCCATCATCAAGTAAAAAAAAAAAAAAACTACAAAAATTCGCCTAAATTATAAAATTTAATTTGATGTGAAGAGGAGGGAAAGGTGTTTTTTTGTATTGTAAATACAGCACGTCAGTTTTGAATGCAAGTGTATGGGTACAATAATTCTTTTCTAGTTTTTCAGTTATTTTTTCCTAAGATAGTTCGTAAATGAGAATCAGCAGCTTTTGATTTTTTAACGAATATTTCAAGAGACAATTTTTCTCATGCAGCTTTCATCTGTTCAGTAATTTTTTGATCATATAACATTTTAACATAAGGTCATCGCACTTCTATCCTTCACTGAAAAAAATTCAGTGTAACAGTTCCATACGCTAAAAAAAATGCAAAAAAATAACACGACCAAATTAGTGCGATGAATTCCAAATTTAGATGAACGATTGCAATTTTTTTGTGCCAGAGTTGCTCAAAAAATTGAAATGGCTCGCCTTCGAGGAGCTATTATTAGGGAGCATTTCTGGCCTAATATGCTACAAGTCGACACATCGCAATGAAAATTCTAGCAAATTGGAGGCAAAATATTAATCACTATTATCGCGAACCCGGCAATCGAATTAATTACCAATCCCATTCTTAATCAAGAGCACCCGAGAAAACAATACTCGAATTAACCTGCAGAGAAGGAGAAGGAAACCACGAGATCATTACATCATAGTCTAAGAAATACGTCCTACACATATGATTTAATAAATAACCAAATGAGCCAATTTTCACGCACCGTAGCACCCACTTACATAAATAGGTACCTTACCTATACTACTGGCAGTATTTTGCTACACAGGACGTTTGCCACTTGGGCCATAATATTGGTTTTATAGATACCTAACCTAGGCATTTATACGCAGGTACGAGTATTTCGATAATTGAAATTAAACCGCTATAAAGGGATTTCTACATGAATAAATACGCCGTTTTTAACACACCACCAGTCGACAAAACGGAATTTTTTTTATTCTCTTTTAATTTTTCGTAAACGATTTCGTACAGCTAATGAATGTACAAAACGCGACTGTGGGCACCTTTATACGAGTTTACCGACGGCGGGACATTTTCGCGTCATATTCAATTTACCCGCGACCGTAGTTCCCGTCATGTAACGCTGCCAACGTTCAACACTAAACCAATGAGAGAATTTAAAAAGCAAAAGACCAAAATGAATAAATAAACTTCTTTAATTGATATAAATATAACGATAAAAAGAGAGACAGAGAGAGAGAGAGAAGGAAAGAAAAAATATACGTCTGTACGCAGACTATATCGGTATAAAAATTGTCTCGGTTCAGGGCTTCTGGGGGGGAAGTTGCGAATTTCAAACCATTATAGATATACCTACCTAGACCTACTACCTATCCGTTTATCTCGTACATGCAGGTACGTTGATACTTGATAGATAGGGCAAGTGAACAAGATATTAGCAGTACTGTAAATGCACAGATAGACGTTGAAACTAGGCAAGCAGAAATGATCGCATGTTGGTATAATGTAGGTACAATGTACTAGAATTTTTCAACAACTGTTTATCCTGCCACGAACACGATGGAGTTCAACTACGATAGTCTTCTGACCCCCCTCCCCCCATCCAGAAACTTGACAAATGAGTAGTTTTGAAATTTCGATCCGATCACTAATCCAAGTAGCGCACCTGGTGGACAATAATTTTTCCCACAAATTTTATCATATACTTATTTTGCCTATCTCCATTATTAAAGGGGCAGAATGCGTTTGAATTTTATGTGCCCCTTCAAAAAAATCAAGATAGGCAAATTTTGTGCATGACAAAAATTGCTGCAAAAGTTGCCTAGTACAAGATTCACCATTCAATAACACGATTTGGAAAAAAATTTCACTCTTAAAATTTTACACGAGGGTGATTACGGTAATGTGAAATTTTCAGCACGCAAAATGTGTCCAAATCGTGGATTTAAATAGTGAACCTTGTAGTAGGCAACTTTTGCAGTAATTTTTGTTATGTACAAAATTTGCCTATCTTGACTTTTTGAAGGGGCACATGAAATTCAAACGAATACTGCTCCTTTAATAATGGAGATAGGCAAAATGTGTATATGACCAAATTTGTAGGAAAAATTATTGTCTACAAGGTCCGCAACTTGGATTTGTAATCAGAGCAAAATTCCGAAACTGCTCATTTGTCAAATTTTTAGATGCCTGTACAGCGATACGTATGAGGAAATGGTGGGATGAGGAGGGGGGTCATGTACAACACATCTATGATGATACCGTTTTTAACTTCATGACGTCTGCAGTAGTATTTTAATATCACCATATGGGAGTATTTTCTTTAGACAATCATATTAGTTTGGTGGGGGACGTGTGAAAAAATCCAAAAGTAATTAACACACGTATCGGTTTTAAATTCGCAACAAAATGGTCAAAAATTACATTTCCAAAGGTCACCTTAATAAGGTACCTTCATCAGACCTTCGCATCACTAATATTTTTCTTCCGGTGATTATTTTTGCACAGATATAAACGAATGTCTGCACGCGGACGTATGCGGCCATAACGCTGTTTGCACAAATACGCCGGGAAATTACACGTGTAATTGTTTAGACGGATACCAGGGCAATCCATACAACGGAGTACGTATCATATTCTAAGGCCATACCCCGCCGCCGTATCGCCATCGCCATTCATTACGGCCGGGGTTACAAACGGCGTTAATAAAATTGCCTACTTTGAACTAACACGGCGCTCGTCTTATTCCACACAGTGCTTGGATATCAACGAATGCGAACTGAACGCTTGCGGCATCGGAGCATTGTGTACCAATTTCCCAGGCGGTTTCCATTGCGAATGTCCGCCCGGATTCACCGGCGACGCTTACAGGACCGGATGTCAAGACGTGAACGAATGCCTGACCAATCCTTGCGGTGTGAACGCTTTATGCAAAAATACCGCTGGAAGTTTCCAATGTTCGTGTCCATCGGGCTATATTGGTGATCCGTTTCATCAGTGTACAGGTAAGTTTGGTAATGCAACGCTTGTCCCAGTAAATCGACGAATTGCTGAGATGACAATTTTTCCTCCTACCCCCCCCAACATTGTCAAGTAAATCGTTCGTTATACTTGATACATATACATATATTGAAAAATGTACATATGAAAATGTGGCGACTAAATAGAGCTTTTTAATCATGCTTAACGAACGTAATATCATATGTTACAATATAGCAATACATCGGTCGTAGAGTTTGTTTGGCCTAAAAGGTAGTTATAGATAATGTGTATTGGGATAACTCGTGGTAAAGGCGATACCTATACCAATAAATGAAATATCTAGGTATCTTCCTATTAATATGGTTACATTTAAAAATACAGGAAAAGTAACCCGAACCGGTTCACCTTGTACGCATTGTTCTCATTTCGTATTATATTTATGCATTGTTGGTTGTAAAAAAAAAAAAAAAAAAAAAAAAAAACATTAGTACTCGTAGGTATGTAGATGTAGGTACCTACAATGCGAAATAAGACACATAAGTAATGTACATTATTAAATCGTCATACGTAACATCTCGTATTAAGTGACCAACTAACAAACATAATATCAAGCCACAATCATCTGTTTGATTTTATTATGGTCAAACAGACCTTTTAATCCATTCGGTCCAGTAATAAGTCGCGTCTCGTCGGTGGTTAGAAATTTTCACAACTCAATCTCGCATATACTACCTTAAGGTTATTAATTTTTTTTTTTTTTTAACTATACTAACAACGAATTTCATTAGATGTGGACGAATGCCTTTCATCGCCATGTGGTCTTAACGCCCGATGTAACAATTTAAACGGCACATACTCGTGCAGTTGTCTGGAAGGATTTAGCGGGCAACCGGATAAATCGTGTTACGATGTTAATGAGTGCGCCACCGTATCAAATTTATGTGGTATAAATGCTAGATGTTTAAATACCCCTGGATCGTTCATTTGCGTATGCCCGACTGGATATACTGGCTCGCCTCAAGTGTACTGCGAAAGTTAGTTTCTTTTCAGAGTAGATACATTATCAGAGTGATCTATCTATCTATATCTATCTAGTGTTTGGTTCGAATAAGCATCTATCTTCTGTCTCGATACGATGATGTGCTTTTGTTGTTCGTCGATATCTTCTTTCAAATTATACGATCGTTCATTCGTGTACTAAATACTTGCTTCGTTGCATGCGCTTAGAATGAGCTTTGAAAGCTTATTGGTGGGGGCTATGTGTGTATGTGGTGGTGGTAGTTTTGAGAAAATTTCTCACCTTACTATGTGTATTACGTTATCGTCATTATTATATTATGCATTGTATGGTTTTTCCATTCGTTCTTGAAAGCTGTGTACTTTGCATTCTTCATAATATATTTTCTTTTGTATGTGAAAATATCTTTGCATTTTTACAAACATTTTATCTTGTGTTCCAGGTTTTCTACGTTATTATCATTATTATTATTATTATTTATTACTATTTTATTACGGGATTTTCTTCTGCATACTTGTTTATTTACTGTGCTGCTGTGCATTTTTATTTTATATACTTATTGTATTTTATAGGCAGATCTACCTACATTTAAACAACGGGTCTTGATGGAAGTATTATGCATGTGTTTGTAATTTCGCGACGAATTTTCCAAAAAAAAAAAAAAAAAAGTCACAGAAAATAACGATAATATTTTTTCGAAATTATTGTGACGATGATTTTTAAACTTTCAGCACTTGAGAAATTCACTAATATGATTTGAGAAAAACTTCCTCTACGGGTCTCCATCCGATCTACAATTTTTTTAACCCATTCCACCGCCACCAGTTTCTGTTTGATCACAAAGTTTGAAAAATGTACAAATTTTAGTTTACAAGCTCAATTTTCAGCGGTTGCTTTATCTAAAGAATAAAGACTGTAAAGGCTACGAGAGACGAAATTTGCGGGGGGGGGTGGCTCTTCAGGACCTTTTCCTCATTATTAAAAGAAAATGTGACGTGTGGGTTTTTTGTTGATTTTCTTGCTTTCAGTTCTTCTACTCATATATGAGGAGAAAATTTATTGCAGGAAAATCAGGAAAGTATTAAGGCAATGATTTTGCAAAATACCTGGTCGAAAAATGAGTATTCAAGGGCATCTGTGAACTGAATAATTATAATATTTTGATTTCACTACTGCAAAGTGTTAATTTTAAGATTTTTGTTAGAACATTTGAAGGGGAGGGGACTAATTCAGCATTGAGGGGAGGGGTTGATGCTCAATTTGGACATGAAATTTGCCCCGCTTAAAATATTTTCCTCAAGTAACAAACGTCGCTAATTTTCGAATACGTCACACATCCTTCAATTTCCAGAAAATTTTGAAGTTTGGCATTTGCCAACCACCCCCCTCCCCCTTTCCGACCCTATATCACCTACAAAAAATTTTTAGTCGGCTGAATTTTCAGTTAGGAAGAGGGGAATAGGGTTCAAAAAAGTAATATACATCAACGTCGTCACCAAACTGAGCTGATTACACAAATTAGAATGATTTTGATCGCGAACGAACCTTATGATGGATTTTTAGACTGGATTTTCTGTGCCATATTGGTAAAGAAAATCAGCTCATTACGAGCTCACAACCTATTCGGGGGGAGGGAGGAAGGGGTTTAAAAATCCATTTTGGAATCATGGATGAGGATTAAGACCATTTTTGGGCACAACAGATATTTATTTTTGTTCTTATAGAGACTCTTGCTCCCCCTCCCCCTGGACTAAAATTATATCGACACTCAATACCGGACAAAATCGCTCAAATTTGGTACATTGAGAGGTGAATTGGATATACATGAATGAAGATGACCTGTGGTCAGAATCCAGTCATATCCAAATTTGGAGGGGGGGGGGGGGTGCTGAAAGGCAAAAATTGTTAAAAATTCTTTATTTTCAAACCTATCGATGAAAATTAGAAAATTGTATAATGTATACAAAAATCAGCCTCCTAGATCTATTGGGCAGGGATATTGGGGTTTTCCCTTTACTGACCTTGAAAAAACCCGATTCCACGTATTTTTCGTCTCCAAATTTAACTGGGAGTTGGCAATTTGGCATGTAGATTTAGTAGGCACTATTGACTTATCTTATAGGCGTTTCGATTTACCAACAGTCCATGAAAAATTCGACTTTGAAATTTTTTCGAATTTGTCCCACTCCTATCTTACCCTTCCAAATTGAACTATTCAGAGGAAATTTGATATGTAGCTAAAATAGATGTCCTAAATATGCGTAGGAGGGAGAGGGGGGAGTTTATCTTCAGTCTTATTGTACTCAACGTGTTATCGGTCGTGTTTCAAATTTGCATCACACGTATCTCCCCCGCTAAATTAAGCTAGGTGAGTTGAAATTTGACTTATTAGAAGGGTAAAATCACGGTGACGGAAAATAAAGCTAAAAATGCCAATATCGATCACAAATTCTAACCCAATTCGTTACAAGGTCGATATGCTAAATGCTACATGTATTTTTCTTCACAAAAATCATATTAAAAAATAAAGTCTCAGCAACCGATAAGCATAAGCACAGCATACGTTTCTTAGTTCTCGATGATCAAAGTCGGTCTCATCATTACTTTCAAGCATAGAAGATCAAATGTCAAATCTCGTAGGAGGGTCAAGTTTGGGCGGTAACGGGTTTAGGCTGATATCAGGTCGAAGATTCACTCAATAAGTACAAAATGGATAAGTCACAAAGAAACACAGATAGATTTACTCTAATACTTTAAACCTTTGAAAAATGTCCCAAAACCTGACCACTTATAACAAATCATCATCAGCATAGAACTTCTTCAATCGGTTAATCCATCCAACGAACAAATTATTATAAATTTAAATATACGTAATTCCTAAACCGAAACGTATGATTGGCGATGAAATAATCTTCCAATGACAAGGTTAAATTTACTGATTGGTGTAAATTACATAATACAAACATATACCAACCAGCTTCAACTACATAATCATGTGCAGATAGGAATAGGAACTCGCACATAAATACCAATCGATTTGGGTATTATAAAATTGTAATTCATTTCGGTAACAAGCCACTCGAAATTTATTTATAATCCGGTCGACAAAAAATGGCAATAAAAATAATTCCTCCACGAGTATAAAATACTTTTCCACACACGATAGGTATACCTAACTGGATGACCACCAGAGTATCTATTGCAGCTGTAGCTAAGTTGATTTCAATGTCACAATATTTTCGACTTTTTTTTTGTGTGTGTGTGTGTGCATCCATTTTATGATGATCGTCGCGAATGACTTACATCAAGTACTCGGCGATATAATATTATATCGCATATATATACTTATTTTGTTGCATGCAGACCTCGTCGGACACTATTTTCTTGGCACCCTTTTATGTACATGCTAAGCGGTGTTTATACCTCTTATGTACTCTGTTAAAGGATACACCCGGTACGTATACCAACCATAATATCAATACGTAATAATTATTCGTGTACGTACGAATCTTGAACTCTCATCTCGTCTGTACAATTATGTTTTGGCCAAATACCCGCGAAATTATTGCACGTGCACGCGTTGTGTACGAGAAACCAAACGAAAGACGATAATAATATGCGATATATCGAGACGACTAATTTCTTTTTTTTATTCGATTCTCATCTCGAGAACTTCCTACTACTTGAGTTTTTTTTTCCCCAACCAAAAACTCATTACATTCAACATTCTCCTTGAAAAATATAGCTGCATAACGCACGTTGTTGTATTGTTATTAATGGCTCCAAGTACCTTTATAACCATACCTACATACATCTTACAGTAGATATTATATTTCTTTTTTTGAAATGTACGTACCTACCGTATTATCTATCTCGCGCCCAGCACGTACTTTAACCTTATCGATAAATAACAATTTCAATTGTTAATTTTTTTTTTTTTCTTTTTTTGTAATCCTACTTTCAACCAATTAATTACCTATATAGTTCCCAAGTTCCTACGCTGCTTTAGGTAATTCATATTACCAGTAGATATCGTATTTCAAGGTAATCGAAGAATTTGATCTTAATTGAGTCGTTCGTGTATCGTTAGCGATGACAAATTTTTTTCTACGATGAGAGATTCTATGTACACTACTACATCGTACTCGATTATCATATTTAACTTATATCATACTCTACTCGTACATATCTTTCATACTGATAAAGTTCCATCTTTCTTCTTTTTTTATCTATACGTTTTCTCGGCGGGTTTTTTATTGGAAATTTCTTCTGATAAGTGCACGATGATTTTTTTTTCGCTAAACAAAAGCACAACTTTTACTTCAGTATTATTTTTTGAAGATAATGTCGATTAGACTACGTACACGTGGTGTAATTTCTATTTAATTTCCAGATGTGAACGAATGCTCGAATAATCCATGCGGTAAAAACGCCATTTGCACCGATACGCCAGGTAGTTTCAGTTGTACGTGCAAAGAAGACTACACCGGAGACCCTTTCAAAGGATGCGAAGGTAAATGAATAGCATACTAATAGAAAAAAAAACATCCATCGCGATGGTGGAGGTTAGCGAGGGGGAGGGGAAGGGTACGATCAGGCTGAAAAGTCGAAACCAGCAAAACGCGCATCCAGGGCTCCTACTAAATCTACAACATATCCAATTTTATTTTCACAGCTCAATTTGAAGGAGAATGATGCCAGGCACAAACTGAAAACATAAGAAAAATCACCCAAAAAACCACACTTCTGAGCTGTAAGGGGGGGGTGCAATGGGTTTGAAAAGTCGACCCCCCCCCCAAAGGTGCAGATATGATCCTTACCAAATCTATACGTATAGAATTTCAACTTCTTAGCTCAATTTGAAGGGGAGATAGGGGAGGAACAGCCGTTTTTCAAATTCACAAAGCGAGACAACCTTGATATCTCCCTTCCTAATTGATCTAGGAAGCTGATTTTCAGATAAGTTATGCAACTTTGTATTGTCTATCGATTGACTCAGAATGGAACAATTTTTGTGATTTCACCCCCTCAGCACACCCCTCCCTCAAATTTGGGTTCAACTGAATTTTGACCCGAAGTCAACTCCACTACAGAATACCAAATGGCCCGCTAATCGAAGCCTATTCCCTAAATTTGATCAATTTTAGTAAGTATTGAGCTGAACAAATAATTTTTAGGCTGATTTTCTATGTCATAATGTGAATGAAAACCAGGATATTACAGTCTATCGACCAACGGCGGATGAAGGGGGAAGGGGGGGGGGATCAACAAAATCCGTTTAGGAATCCTGGAAGACCATTAAGACTATTTTTAGCCATGTCAGATATTCATTTTCATTTTTTTAAATATTTTTTCCCCCCGAACATTAAAGTTATTTTACTCCACTCGATACTGACCAAAATCACACCAATTCAGCCAATCGGCTCAGTTTAGCGGCAAATTAGGTATATCTGAGTGGGGATGACCATGGGTGAAAATTTAGTTTTGCCTCATTTTGGGAGAGGGGGTGCTGCGGGACCAAAAACTCAAAAATTGACCCTTTTTAGGCCAATCGATAGAAAGCCGAAAGTTTTATAACATATCCAAAAATCAACCTTCTAAGTCAATTAGGAGGGGAGATATGGGGGTTTTCCTCTCTTTGACCATGAAAAAGGGCTGTTCCTCCCCTGTCGCCCCACCAAATTGAGCTAGGAAGTTGAAATTTGGTAAGTACATTCAGTTGAGGTCCTAAATGTGCCTTTTGAGGGTTCCGACTTTTCAGCTGCGTTGCACTCCCCTCACAGCTGCAAAAAGGTGGTTTCTCATTTTTTAAGTTATAATCCGGCTGTGAAAAATTAATTAAAATAAATATCTGACATGGTCAAAAATGGTTTTAATAGTCTTCTAGGGCCACAAAACGGATTTTGTGTACATCCCTCCCCCTCATCCGCCTTAGATCGATAGACCATAATAGTTTCGTTTTTCATTGATAATATGGCATAGAAAATCAGTATAAACAGCATCGCAATGTGTTGCTCTTCGAGCCTGATTCTCATGAAGAGAAGGAGATACAGGAATTGACCATTTATAAAAGAAAAAAAAGGAGTGCTCTGCGATGACCTTTCTTGATCAGTGGCAGGGGTACACGGAGATATTGGTGTGAATAACTGAAACCCCCTAAAAGGCACATCTAGCACTCCTGTTGAATCTATACACCAACTCAATTTGAAAGGAAGATACATGGAAAAAAAACTTAAAAAATAAAAAAAAACTCCTAGAAAATCAGTTTTTTGACGCTGTGAGGAGGGGGAAGTGGCAATGGGACTCAAAAGTCAAAACGAACAAAAGGTGCATCTAAGATCTCTATGAAATGTATATGCCAAATTTCAACTCCCCAACTCAATGGGGGGGGGGGATATGCGACGAGCAGCCTTTATTCCGGATCAAAAAAAGGAAAAATTCTCATACCTCCCTTCCTAATTTACCTAAGAAGCTGATTTTTGGGGAGTAATACAGTCTTGGACCTATCGATTGGCTTGATGAGAAACATTTTAGTAAATTTTGACTCCTCAGCATCCCCTCCCCTAAATTTGGGTGTAACTGAATTTTGACCCAAGGTTGTCTCTACTCATATATATGTAATGCACCGCCAAACTCAGCCTATTGACCGAATTTGGGTGATTTTGGTTGGTATCGAGCGGAGTAAATGATTTTAGTCTGAATGCCGAGAGGGAGAGAGGACAACGAGTAATTTTGGAATGGATAGTTGAATACCTAAAGACTTATTTTAGGCCTATACCGAATTCAGGGGTGCAATTTCAACTCCTTTGCTCGATTTACACGGAAGATACATGAAAGATAGGCTTACAAAATAGCAAAAATTACACCAAAAGGATGATTTTTTTAGAACGCTCGAAAATTATTTTTTTGAAGTCATACAAAAAACTAATTTCTTGGAACTACTCATTGTATCCACCTTTTTAGGGCTGGGAAGAGGTCGAAGGGGTAAAAAGTCAGAATTTCCAGAAAGCATACTTCCCTACAAAATCTACTCAAATTTCAACTTCCCAGCTCACTTTAGAGGGAAGGTCAAAAAACCGCAAAAAATAAATCTAATCCCACGAAAATACGGTTGAAAAGTCAACACCTAAAAAAGCCTTATCTGGAGCACTTACTAAATCTTTCGATTTGAGGAGCAGTTCTTTCGAGGTCGAAAAAAGTGAAAAACTCCTATAAAACTTTAGTTAATTTACAGAGGGGGTTGATTTCGAGAAATATTATGTAGCTGTGCTTCTCTATTGGTTGTTTTAAAAACGAGCAATGTTTGAGATTTTGCACCCTCAGTACACCCCTCCTCCAAATTTGGATACGACTGAATTTTGACTAAAGCTTATCCCCACCTCCGTGCATCTAATTCGCCATCAGTTTTAGCTTATTGACCAAATTTGATTTTACATATTTTTCGTATTTATTAGATATCGACGAATGTTCCATTTTGGACAAACCTTGCGGAGTGAATGCGAAATGCGAAAACACTGAACCAGGATTCACATGCCTGTGTCCGCAAGGATTCAGCGGTAAACCAGATCCGAAAGTAGCTTGCGAACAGGTAAAATACATTCGTAAATATTTAGAACAACCAGACCAATGAACTTCTATCTGGTAGTACTATAACTAACATGTACGTAAAATGGCTGATAACTTGACAGGTCGACGTATCAATTCTTTGTAAAACAAACGCCGATTGTACGCTGAACGCTGAATGCGTCGAAGGTCAGTGCTTCTGTAAAACTGGATTCAAAGCCGATCGATCGACTTGCGTCGATATTAACGAATGCGAGAGCGAACCCTGCGGCGCATATTCTACTTGCACCAATACCCCGGGCAGTTTTCACTGCGGATGTCAACAAGGATTTGTCGGCGCTCCACCAAGAATGCAATGCAAAGGTATGTACCTTCTACCTACCTAGCTACCTATTTTTATTTAGTACAGATACTTTCATTTCCCGGTGTATTTTTTTTTTTTTCGCAGCTCCTTGCGAAGACGTCAAATGCGGCGAACACGCGTATTGTAAATCCGACGGACAGGGTGCTTATTGTATTTGCGAAGATGGATGGACTTTCGATCCAGACGATGTTTCTGCCGGATGTGTTGGTAAGCATCGTTGTTCAGAAATTTACAAAAATATTCCTTCGATTGGAGATTTACAGCGATTTATGCTCGATTAACAGATATCAACGAATGTGAAACTGCCGACCGTTGCGGCTCAAACGCCGTATGCAATAATACACCAGGCAGTTTTAGTTGTCAGTGTAAACCAGGCTTTACCGGAGATGCTTTGAAACAATGCATAGGTAAGTAAACGAACAAACAAACATATTGATCCATGATGAGGCTGTCGAATATCGAGCACTTCTCTCATATATATTCGTATCAAAACCCTCTCGAACAATTCCCCTTCCCTAACGATAATCCAATCTCTCAATACTAATTTACCAACCCTCCTTCACGAACATATCAAATATCCGCCTTGGAAACTAAACATTACTGAAATCGATTCAACTATGGCTAACTATAAAAAATTCGATCGAAATCCAATCGCAATCAAAGCGAAATTTTGCCAAACTATTGAAAATTATTCTGATTATAAACAATGTATCACTGATGGTTCAAAAAGCTGGTATATCGAATCAACAAACTCTCTGAGCAAATTTCAAAGTGGTTTTCGTAAAAACAGATCTACAACAGATCATCTTTTTAGTCTTCAACAAGAAATTTCTCTTGCCTTCCAAAATAGAGAAAGTGTAATCTCAGTATTTTTTGATTTAGAAAAAGCTTACGATAAAGCTTGGAGACACAAAATATTAGAAAACTTACATTCCATAGGTATTCGTGGATACCTTGC